>JBBPSU010000041.1:0-33190 GCA_038093755.1 Tylopilus microsporus | reverse complement strand
GTCTGTGCGCATCTCGTCCTAGTATTTAAACCCATGTAAAGTACATACATCGGCAGTCTTATCCATTTGTTCAGTTCTCGCCCTAGGCTTGAATACGAATTAAGGATACCGCTCCTCACTCTCATCTACTCGCTTCGGACTTGAAGATTAAGTCTTGAAAGCTTTGAACACTGGTTGTTTGTTGTCTTGCCCTCGAGCGTTACGACTCTAAGTCTAGGTCGTTACACTGAATCACAGAAGATTTCAGGGGACATAGAAGGTTTTACCTTCAAAGATGAGGAAAAAATATTCAAAAATAATTCTGGAAAAACTTTTGTTCCTCCTTCTCTTCACACAAAACTGTTAACTCTATGTCACAATTCTCCTATAGCCGGACACCCTGGTCAAGCAAGAACCATTCATCTTCTCTCTCGACATTTCACATGGCCTGGCATTACTAAAGAAGTGAAACTTTACGTAGATTCCTGCCAGATGTGCGCCCTCATGAAGGGTAAGCAAAAGGCACCAGCAGGAAAACTTCTTCCCCTTCCTATTCCCGAACATCCATGGGAAGACATCTCAGTCGATTTCATTACCGGACTTCCCCTTTCATCCTCATATGACTCAATTTGCATTGTCATGGACAGATTCTCCAAAGAAGTGATTTTCATACCCTGTGTCAAAACCACGTCTTCCAAGGACTTAGCTCACATTTTCAGAGATAATGTTTGGTGTATTCATGGACTTCCCCATACTATAGTTTCAGATCGTGGACCTCAATTCGCTTCAGACTTTACTTTAGAACTTTGCAAACTCCTTAGGATTGAGCAATGGCTCTCCATGGCTTATCACCCTCAAACCGACGGACAGACCGAAAGGGTCAACAGAGATCTAGAACAATATCTCCATGCCTACGTGGCAAAGAAGCAGGAAACTTGGGCCGAATGGATCAAATTAGCTTAATTCCAACACAACAATGCCCTCATTTCTGCCACTGGCACTATTCCTTTCGCTGTCACCCAAAATTATCACCCCCGTTTAGGTTTCAAAGGCAATGCAAAGTCGGCAGCTGGAGAATTAGGAAAAGAAGCAGGAGAAGCTCATGCAGAAATTAAGCAAGCCCTCGAGACATCCCAAAAAAAAATGAAATGTTCTGCGGAGCAAAAATGAAGTGAAGCCCCGGAGTACGCTGTCAGGGATCAGGTATGGCTATCCACAGAACATCTCAAACTTCCTTATACCGCACGGAAATTAACCCAAAAATGGATCGGACCCTATACCATCACCAAAGTCCTACCTAACACCGTTACTTTACGCCTTCCCAAATTCATCCATATACATCTGACAGTCAACGTTTCCTGTGTAAAACCCTACCGAGAAGTTCTAAAAGGACAACCAACTTTATGCCCTGACCCAATCGTAGTAACAGAAGAAGGACATGAAGAATACAAAGTCGAAGCAATCGTGGCATCAAGAATGAAAGGACGACAACTCCAATACCTCGTCCATTGGAAAGGATGGGACGAAATGGATCAAACGTGGGAACCACTGGCAAACCTAACCAATGCGGAAAAGGCAATTGCTGAGTTTCACAAAAAGAACCCATCTTCACCCCGAAAGATCCGTGGAATTTCCACCTCTGACTTCACTGCTCTTTTCCATGATTACTCAATAGACACCATAACACACTTTCATGCCACACGTCTAGACTTCGAAGGAGATATATAATCCATTCTTACACCCTCAACTTCTCCAGCCTCTTTACCTTACAACCATGTCTATCATCTTCTTCTTCCTCTGTGCCACCTTCGCATTTACCACTTTCCTTGTCTACGTCATCACCCACACCATCCTCGACCTCGCCTTCAGCATTGTCCAAGAGGCAGCCCGTCAACAAATGCCAATACTTGTTTCTCTTTCCATCAGTCCGTTCCATGTGTTTACGTTCTCTACCGTCATATCAAGTGAATGGTTGGCCATCGGAATCAAGCAGTGTTGGGGCAAAATAATCAAACGCCCCCCTGCGGACTGGGAAAACGATCAGTGGGATATTAATAACAAGGTACCAACTAATGGGCAGAACCAGGAACAGTGGGGGACTTGGTAAACCAAGTTGTCTTTCACAGCGATCCATACCCAGAAATGGATTGGATAGGCTTATCGGGTCTCGTCGGGACAACTCGATCTAAGAGGGGGTTAATGTTACAATTTTCATCCCTTTTCTCTCTCCTCTCCTCTCATTGGTTAACGAATCGTATGATGTCCTCATCCTTTTCTATTGGCTTTCGTATGACTCCACTTTTTATACCCATACAGCCTTTACTGCACACGCCTATGTATGCAGCATCGCTCGTCCTTACCAGGTAGTTCATAGCTTGGTCTGTGCTCATTTTGTTCCAGTATTTAAACCCATGTAAAGCACCAATACGATAGTCTTATCCACTTGTTTTCTCTCGTCTTAGGACTTGGGAGTGAATTAAGGATACTGCTCATCTCTACTCTTTTCTACTCGCTTTAAGCTTGCCGACTAGCTTTAAAAGCCTTGAACACTGGATATCACGATTGTCTTGCCCTCAAGTGTCACAACTCAAGTCTAGGTCGTTACAATTAGGTGAGTATTTCAAACAAGCAGTTCAGATAGCACCAAGGATTCCCTCTGATGTACAAGGATGATGGCAATGAGAATCACCAAACTGTTTGGCTGTGGCAAGAGTGACCAGTGAGGCTTTCAGTCCCATACCTGCCAAAAGACACTCTTTCGGCGTATCTGCAATGATCCACAAAGCCAGAGGTGTGAAACAGTAATGTAGGTTTCTGATGGGGTCACTCATCATGACCCCAACAGTGGCAGCAGTCTTCAAAGGCGAGAGGACGACATTGAGGGCTTGATGTACCAGCCAATCTTGAAGAAGACCACAAACACGACTGGATTTGTGAGTGAATTTGCTGATTGGAAGTAAAGCAAGAAGGAGATAGGCGTGGAGAAATGTCTTGCTATGGATGCATGCATCAATATTGGCCAAACTGATAAGTAGTGGATGGGCAACACGGTTGCCACTTATGATGAAGATATTCATCTTATTGGACGATAGGATGACTCTGAGTAGGGTAGCTCCCGGTGGTAAGGCCTCCTGAGATGGCGTTATTCAACATGAATACAAGTGGAGGGCAGGTTTACCTGGAGACTCCATGCATGATCGCCACTCAGCCATTCATCGTAGATATGACAAGTTCTCATGGCACAGGTCCAGACCTTTCTCAGAACAAATGAGATGTGAGACTCAAAGAGCAGATGACTGAGCAGTGCTTGCAGACAGTCAATGGGATTTCAGTAGAACAGACGCAATGGCTGTTTGACAGGATATTCCGGCTTTAGTGTTTGGGATTTCCACATTGGGCCATGCAGAAGAATTCCCACTTGAGCTCTCAATTCTTTCATGGATTGAAATGACAGTGAAGTATTCTTGATCTGTAGGAAATCAGAAAATGTGATCATGTCATAGAAATGTCACTTACAATATCGAGCGATAGGAGCTCATCAATGGCTGCCATGCTAAGGCATAAGCATAGTAACCAAGATGCAAACACCCATTCTCGCTTGGAAGCCCATGGGTAGTAAATGTTTTCTTGCCTTTGCTCCACATGCTGATCTGCCCAAAACTTGTCCATGAAAGTCTTTCCTCTGGGGAAAGTTTCCCCACACCCCTTAAACGTCTCCACAAATCTTCCTAAGGGGCATGTGTCAAATTCTGATCCAGTTTGAGAAGATTGAACGGCAAGATCATTGTTGGGAATATTGAGGGAAATATCAGCCATATCAACATCATGATACACTCCAGGACTATGGGGCAGCTCGTCCTCATCCTGCAAAGGCTGACTAACATGTGAGCATGTTCCAGCAAGTCAGCCATGATGCCTTCAGCAGGATTGTCGAGTGACTTGTCGAAGAAAGGTACACCATCGAAGCATGGGCCAGTGGGTTGATTCATGTGTTGGAGGACATTCATCACAGAGCAGAATTTTTTACCACAGCAAGGGCAGCTGATCATCTTGAGCTGTTCACACATAGTCTTGGATCAAGGCATGGTAAGGATTGGAGGCCAACGGTCATGCAAAATGTTACCAAATTTAAGTCAAGCAAGGGTTGGCAACTTATGTAAATCTACATGCCATGCGGAGCATAAGTGAGCTGGTAAGATCTTTTCTCAGCACCATCTCCATCTCTGATGAGTGTGAATTCAAACTTGTTGCACCCTGTCTCACCAGGTTTCCCAGGTCATCCTGGTACATGCACAAACACGAGCATGAACCTTCAAGTGGATGAACATGAACTTGGGTGGCCATATGTGAGCCCCCTGCACAACTTGGGGAATTCAGTATTTCACTTCACTCCACACAACAATCTTCACAAGGATACAAGCTCTCCAGTATCCCATCGACCTCACTCCATTCTTCCATCTGATTTTCATATGAATGTAGAGCCTCGTTAGACGGCCAGCTATAGAGGAAGCTGACTGTCATCAGGATGGTTCATTTGGCGCAATGGTGAGTTGATTGCACAAGAATGTTTCAATAAATCACAACTTTCCAGCTGCCCCAGGCCGACATTGAACTAGCAGCTTCTGGGTCGAGATCACATCTTGTTTATGATGTCCATCCTCTGTGTAGCAGCATGGAGGCTTACCTCTGCTTGGAGGCTGCTCGAAGCAAGCAAGACATTTCTTGCATGCACAAAACCCTCACACATGAAATCATCCACCGTAATATCATCACCTTACAACTCAATCAACTTGTTCTTGAAAATGCCTGGAATGATTCTCACTCTGCAGACAAGTTTGTTGGGCATGTCCGTTTCACTATCAGACAGAGCGGATTCTCTGTTGTTCATGAACAAGCAGAATCTCATTTACCTCACCTTGAGAAGAACAGTACCTCAGGTGCACAATAACAGTTTTTCTTAGCCCACTTCCAGCTCAATGGGATTGCTACAGAACATGTATCTTTAAAGATGACCACACTTGATGTAGTCCTAGACAAATTATCTCTTACATGTACTCTGAGTCACCCCCATCAAAAACATAGTACTGCTACTAGTATACCTATACCTCGAAATGGGCGAGGATTCCTCAATCGCTCTCTCAACTGCCATGAAATTGATGTATTCGAGTGAGTTGACGATATTTTGTTACAATTTCATCCTTTTTCCTTCTTCTTATTGGCTAACATATCATATGATTTCCTCCATCTTTTCCTACTGGCTCCTGTATGGTCCCACTTTTCTATTCATACAGCCTTGACTGCACATAGCTGTGCACGCAGCATTGCTCATCCATACTAAGTAGTTCATAGCTTGGTCTGTGTATTTCTCATCCCAGTATTTAAAGCCCATGTACATTACGAGTTTCACCAGTCTTATCCACTTGTTTTCTCTTGTCCTAGGACTTGAGAGTGAATTAAGGATATCACTCTACTACATCATCTCTTTCTACTTGCTTTGAGTTTGACAATTAACTCTAAAGCCTAGAACACTGGTATTGAATTGTTGTCTTGCCCTCAAGCATCATGACTCAAGTTTAGGTCATTACATATTTGACCTCCGAAAATCCGAGTCTTTAGGCAAACTGTATCACAAAGTCTGTCATTCGCATCTAGTATCACTACTCGTTATATTGTTTTATTTTCTCTGCAGGGCTGTGTTTGTAACCAGCATTGCAAGAGCTCACTCATTGATTCAACCATAGACTCAGAGTGATCTGAGATTGCTCACTTCGTCCTTTAAGGTTGGCAGTGAGTTACCAGGCCATTTTTGGAAGTTCACCTTGCCCATTGCTGGGCGTGAGGCAGTTTATCACATGATTGTCGTTATGGCTGCCACACCACCATGACAGCCAGCCAGCATGACAGTAGTATACATATGCTTGAATTTCTACACTGTCGTTAGCTGACTTCTTCTCCCAATAGCATTGTGCCTGATAACGACAAACAACCCAGTTTGCAGGCAACTAGTGTATGGACCGTTTTGACAGAAAGGATTGAGCTCTTGGACAAGATTGTATCCAGCATAGCAGAGGTATGTGTTGTTCGCTTTCACAAGTTCATCATGCTCTGAATACCGACCTAGGTCCATTCTTATACAGCACTACTAGTAGTGTGGTCGGTCTTGTCCGCTGTGAACAAGGTCCGTCAATTTTCATGGCATATGAAATTCACAACTGATGACGATGCTTATGTAGGTGTTCATGAAGCAAAAAGAGCACTCCTTTGACGGTGGTCAAAGCACATCTCAAGATATCATGCTACTTGTTCAACAGATGAATGTTGTGGCCACCGGTATGTCCGATGATTTGAGATTGTGGTCTATCGCGTGCTGTAACCAACAAACCTGTTCAGCACTATTGCACACGACCTCGCCAATCATGATCCTTCTGTACAATCAGGCACTTCATACATCCAAGTCACCAACTGGGCAAGTTGAGATGCCTATCATCAAACCCCAAAAGGACCTTGATGCCACCCCCATCTCCACCATTGTCCATTCACCACGCAATGAGAGGACACGACAATGGTGACCACCTAATGGGGCTGTCCCTTTGTCACACAGCAAGGGCTGAGGCGAGTACACTACTACAATGGATTCTACGCGCACCATGCTACCTGTGTTCCCTCACGACACACCGATGACCAGTGAGAAAACCTACACCCTCGCCCCTAACAGCGTGTGCCACATGTGCCATGTGGCCACCAGCACCACTGCCAACTTGCAATGCAATGTATTGAAGACAGTGATCGTGATGACATGTGGATGTGCTACCGGCTCCACATGAATATGATGATAACGACAATGCGACAGGACAACTACATGACATTGATGTGACAAGAATGGCGCAGTGGAGAGGCAAGGATAAGGACACAAGAGCTGAAGAGGAGGGGGATGGTGCATTGATGTGACAAGGACAAGGACACAATGAGAGAGAGAGTGCGGCGAGATGGCGTGGGAGTGTATATGTGTGGCACCTTCAAAATTTTGGTACCAGTATGATTTTTATATCATGTATCCAGAGGACTTAAAATGTGCAACAATGATATGGGTGAGTATGTAGTGATCAGTAATTAAGTAAGACTCCAGTGGCTTCCTGGTTGTCACAGCTTGTGCCATGTTGTAACACACTGTCACCAACTGGAGCTTGGCTAACTGCTGGGGCCTCGGATATGGGAAAGGGCCAGTTTGCTGATGGTGTCATAGATTGCAACGGGGCCCATTGCCCCCTTTTCCATTCGCAGGGGAGCCCTTGGTCGGCAAACTGGAAGTGCTGGGACATGTCCTGCACTGATTGTGTTGTGGGCCTTCTCAGCCTTGTTTCCTTCATATGTGGACATTCAGTTATTCATGCGCACAAAGCTCATGCACATGTTCTTGGTGTTGAGGGTGTCACCCAGGACTTGTGCAATGTGGGGGATGTTTTTCCACCCAGGAAACATTAGGCCTTAGATGCCCTTGAAGAGATTGATGGTGGACTCTGCCATGTTTACATCCTTGCATTAGCAAACCCCTTATGTAATGTGCAACACTGTACAGCTCTGTACAGTTGCACTACAGTGCCACAATGTTACAGATAGGTCCCCCTTTGTACAGTGCTGTACAATAAGCTACAATAAGCTAAAATATGGTTATTTCATGTTGTGTTTAAATTTGATATCTGTAATGCATTTGTAAAATGTCTGTAGTGCACTGTAGGTCTGTAGCCCCTGTGTGAAACAAAGGGGTTTGCTGATGTTGTTGGGAGCAGAGGACATCTTGGTTTGTCGTCGGGGGTAAAGTCAACTGGAGGTTCTACCTTCTTTTCTTTTCCTTTAGTGGAAAGTTTGGTAGACAGTGCAGGGCCAGCCTGCACATGGGATACTAGTGTTTGGGGGGCAGCAGGAGTTTCCTCCTGCACCCTCCCCCTGAGAAGACAGGACTCCAATGGAGTACCTGCTATGGCTGATGAGACATCCATAGAGGGGCCTTAGAAGATGATCCAGGCCTCGAGGGGTAACCTCAAAGGCCCTCCGGCGTCGGGTGTATGGTCTACCCACATGTGTAGTGATGTGAGGCGTGCCTGTTCAAGTTGGTATGCCTCACCAGCGATGGTGATGGTGATAGGAACGCTGTTCCCCTGGGAGAGGTGAATGATCTCCTCATGTGCTTTGTCCAGCACTGCTTGGAGATCATCGTGTTGTCAGTGAAGTTGCTCGCTCTCCCTGGACATGGAGGCATATTCCTCCTGACATGTCATCTTGGCAGTGAGGTCTGCCAGGTCTTCTGTTGTGCGTGAGAATGCAGCACCTGCACCCGCGACTGCTATGGCAAGGTGCATGCCATAGTCATTGCAGGTGCAACAAGAAAACTCATGCCAGATGAACAGCAGGTGGGGGTGTGCGATCCAGTCACCCAACTTGAAGGATGAATCTCATTGATGCTTGTGGCATCTTGGAGGTGGGGAGGATAACAGGGTTGGATCCTGCTGACGCTTGCCCTTGGCCAAGTTGCAGCATACAGGCAAGAATGCGTCACGTCCAGAGGGAGTGTGGTCACATAACAGTGACCTGCCACACAACGGAGAACGTGATGGTGATTGTGTGGGTGAATGCTGAGGCATTGAGTAGGTGCTTGGGGGTTGTGTTGCAACAGCAATGATACACGAGTGGTAGTTCGTGGTATGAGGGAAAGAAAGAGGTCAGAGTGGACCTTGCATTATTATATAGTGTCATGGGAAATTTGAAAAAGTGGAAAGTACTTGAAATAGAAAATGATCGGTAGTCAAAAGTGTATCTACAATTAGTAATCCTACAGTGGCAGTGTGTTCCTTTTTTCTGTCTCTTCTATTTTTGTTCTTTTGTATTTGTCTTTATTATTTATTGTTATTGTCGCTCATGGGACTTAGTGTCCCTTGGACCTTTATAACATGGAGGTCCTCTGGCGCTTTGGCGCCTCATTTGTCACTGTCCTATGGGACAGCTGGTGTGCATGATGCATGCCCTGGAGCTTGAGGTACCTATCTAGGGCCTCTAGCTCCTTGCAATTGGCAATTGGCTCCCATGTCAAGTCGCCCAAACTCCACTGGATGTGGAGTTCAAGCTTATTGCCATCCCATCAATGGGCGATTATATTGTTGACGAACCATTCATCACCATCGGGTCTCCCAACATCATAGAATGTCTGTGCATCACGCTTGGGAAAGAGGGCATCATTGTTGCCCTCATACTGGCACAATAACCCAACATGGAATGTCAGGTGGATGCACCATTTGCACATAAGTTCTGGGAGTTCCAGCATGTAGGTGTCGCCAATGCCCTTTAGGACCTTCATCAGTCCAATGTACTTGGGGACAAGCTTCCTTGCCCACCCTTTTGGCATTGTTAGGTTTTCAGTTGAGAGGTATACCATCTCTCCTTCTTTGAGGTTCTACCCTCGTTCTGCCTCTTGTTGCGGTGGTGTGCTTGCACTACATGACTTTCAATGATGGCATCATGGGCCATCTCAAGATTTTCTTTGGCGCAATGTATGAATAGTGCTATGCTCGGCACACCAGCGCCTTCATCATGCAACAGCCTCAGGCTGGTCATCATCTTGGGTACATACCCATAGTTCAATTCAAACAGGGTGAACCCCATCAAGCTACTAATGCTCAAATTGATGGCAAACTCCACCATGGGCAGTTTCTTGACCCAATTCATTTGGTCGGGCTGGAACAGGATGCGTAGTATCTGCACTACATGCCAAATGGATCGTTCAGAGGCACCATCAGTCTGAGGATGAAATGCTGTTGACATTAGGAGCTTTGCTCCTAGCATCTGGTGCAACTTGTGCCAGAAAGTTGATGTGAATTTTGCATCACGATCAGAGACAATTGTCTCAGGAAGTCCATGGAGGCGAACAACTTCCTTCAGTTTATGTACTTGGATGCTAGTCCAGTTGCACGAACTGTTGTGTTTACGGGCACTAAGTGTACCATCAATGTGAGGTGGCACAAAACCATCCAGAGGTAGTCTTGTCCCTCGCTCGGTGGGAATGGTCCCATGAAATCCATAGCAATTGACCCCCACAGTTATTTTGGGATTGGTAGGCTGTGTAACAGCCCTTGGGGTAATTGGTTTGAGCCCTTAGTGGCTTGACAGGTCAGGCATGACCAACAAAACTTATCGATCTCCCAGCCAATTTTTGGCCACCAGTACCATCTGCAGACATAATTTGCTGTTCTTAGGGTGCCAAAGTGCCCCAGAGTATTATGACTCTGATTGATAATCATGGCAACTACAGTGTCACCCTTGAACTTTGCATGGGGAAGGCATAGGACCTCCTTCTCCCCACAACTCTTCGTGAGGATTAGACCATCCTTCACTGAGAAGAGCAGGAAATGGCTTGGGTTAGCCAATATTTTTGTGTAGAAGGGTTCCTTCAGGTACCCTTCCTTGATCGCCTTGAGGAGGTCGGGTTGATTCCCATACTCTACTGGAGGGACTTGAGATGTCCCGGCAGATTCAAGAACTGTAGGGTCCTCCCTCACATTTGTGTGGGGAGTCTCCTCAGCTGTCCTTTCCACTGCTGAGGCCATTTCTTGCACTTCCAGTATTCTGGCTTCTGGCTTCTCCATGAGCCTTCTGCTCTTTCAAGGAGCTATCTTCTCAAGGGCAGTCACCCTTAGCTCTTGCCAACAATCTTGGGGTAGATCATCCCCTTCTGGGTCAAGGCGGATATCCACATTCGCCCAGTCAATTTCCTCATTGAGGAAGTTGTCTCCCTCCTCTCTCTCATAATATCAAGACAGGCAATCTGCCACATGGTTCTCAGAACCCTTGGCATAGACCAGTGTCACATTGAATCACAACATATGTATAATCTACCCAGCATACTTGTCTGCTGGACAGCTTCTACTGTGTCTGGAGGTAGCTCAGTGCCTCATGATTGGTAACAATTGTAAATCTGAACCCAAGGAGTTTATCCTCCCATTTGAGCAGGGCCTTGATTATTGTGAGGGTCTCCTGCTCAAATGTACGGTAATTCTGTTGAGCATTGCTCAACTTCTTCGACATGAAGCCTGCTGGGTGACACATTTGCCAGTCAGGCCCTTGCCCATACAGTGCGCCTACCCCATACAGGGAAGCATTGCACATGAGCCATATAGGCTCTTCTTTGCTCGGGTCGATGGGCTTGAGCACCAGGTATTTGCATGCCAGATCCTTGATCATCTGGAAACATTGGTTGTGGACTTCTCTCCACTTAAATGGGTGTCCGTTTCTTTGGATTCCTGTCAAAGGCATAGCATACGCCGATACTTCTGGCAGGAACTGTGCCATGTATTCAACAAGACCTATGAAGCATTGCATTTCATTCAGGGACCTTGGAGTCCTCCAGTTACAGATCTTGGACATTTTGTCCTTATCAGCATGTACACCTTTTTCATCGATGAGATGACCGAGGCAATCCAGCCTCCATGCATAGAGGTCACACTTCTCCTTTTCCAGGAAGAAGTCTGCCTTTTTGAGGATCTCAAATGTGATTCAGAGGTGACGCTCATGGTCCTCCAAGGTGTTGCTAAAGACAAATATATTGTCGAGGTAGACATATACAAAGCGTCCAATGTGATCTCTAAAGATCATGGTCATCAGACATTGAATGCATCTTGTGCCCGTTAGCATTGATCACATTTCGCTCGTCGTCCTTTCGTTGGTCCTCATCGTCCTCATCGTTGTCTGCCGTATTATCACATCTGCTACTATCGTCCGTCATGTCCGTATCCGTTCTGACCGCAGTGGTCATACCAGTCGTCACTCTCTACACACCGGACAACCGTTGTCCATCTATCATTGTTCGCCCCTCGTCCTCCTCAAAGCCTCCCAAGTTCTCTTCCATCCATCCCTCCTGGTTTCCTGAGGTCCGGACCTGCTTAGGACCCTCCGGACTCTTCTGTCTTTAGGTCTCCTCCTTCACCAACTCATCAAGAGTCTCTTTAGGGACGAACCTATCGTTTCCTTAGATCATTTCTTTTGTTAAGGACCTAGTTGGACTTGTCCTTCAGGATCCCTTATATCCCTTCAACGCATTCCACAGTCATCGACTTTCTCAAGTAGAAAGAAAAACTTGAGGAAGAAACCCAAAAAGGAATCAGAATCCTTTTATGGAGACCACTGGAGAAGAATGGATGGGACATGGAAACACTCCACTGTTTCTTTTACACATGCTCCTGATGGTTTTGTACCAGAGTATGATGATTAGAATGATAACTAGGTGGATGACCTCTACAATGAGGACTTCGCTTCTGCTTATATGGTCAGAAATGAGACAACTCAAGAAGAGTTTTATAGACACCACTGGCTTGTTGACAGTGGATGTACAGATCACATCAGTCCGTACTTAGAAGATTTTTCTAATCTTCAAGATCAACAAAGATTCGCAAAGGTTGCCAATGGTAAATCAATTGAGATGATTGGTCCTAGAACCATCATTCTTCAACAACCTTTTGGTAACACAAAGCCGATTCCTATTGTGCTTACAAGTTGTTGGTATTCTCCTGAAGCAGCTCACCACTTGCTCTCTACCAATAAACTTACCAAACAAGGTTACAAAGTAACCATTGATAAACAGACCAAGATTTGGGACAAGCAAGGAAGGTTGGTGATCTGGGCCTCTGCCTCATCACCCACCAATATTCTTCACTGGTTTCAGTCCACTCTGAACACTCCAGACCTGTTGAATATAAACTTCTTGCAGGAAACAGATTTATATGACTTATGGCACCAACATTTTGGACATTGTTCCTCCAATGCTCTTTGACACGCTCAGTCTCATGTCACCAGACTTCCTACTTGGATTACCGGACTTCCTACCAAACCTTTGGACCTTCCTCCTTGTAAGGGCTGTGCCCTTGGGAAGATGCATGAACACTTTTTTTCTGCTTCTACATCCCGTTCCTCCCAGGTTTTAGAACTCGTTCACTTGGATCTTATGGAACTCCCATGCAAGTCTCACTCTAGAGCTTGTTATGTCCTCACTTTCATTGATGACTGCTCTGCTTCCACTCTCCTTGCCTTCATCCATACTAAGGCTGAGGTGTTCACTCACTTCAAAGGCCTTGTTAACTGGCTTCAAAACCACTCCGGCCTTACCCTCACCCCTCTACATTTGGACTGAGGAGAAGAATATATGTCACACAAGTTTCAATTGTTCTTCATATCTCGTGGCATCCAACATCAAAAGACTATACCCCATACACCACAACAAAATGGTCATGCAGAATGGTTCAATCAAACCATTATGGAGAAAGCAGAAGCTCTGAGACAGCATGCTTGCTTATCAGAAGGGTTTTGGCAAGATGCTGTTGAAACAGCTTTTCATATTTATAATTGCCAACCCATGCCAGTGCATTGTCATCAATGGAAGACTCCCATTGAGATATTCTCTGGGAATAAACCTGATGTATCATACTTCAAGGTTTTTGGAAGCAAAGCCTATGTCATCATACCAAAGGATCAGAGAACAAACAAACTCTCTCCTAAAGCTGAAGAAATGACTTTCATTGGATATGAACGAGACACCAAAGGATGGAAATTTTGGTCCAGGAAATGACATCACATTGTCATATCATCCACCGCCATCTTCAATGAAATTTCCTTTCCGCATTGTTCCAAAGAACAGCTTGACATTCAGCCCCCTATTCCTCTTCAACAGATAGACAATGAAAATGGAGAAAAAGAAGATGAACAAGATGCACCTGCTGATGAACCAAGAAGAGAGGATAATCTGGACGTTGAAATACAAATCAACAATCCTCTAGGAAATCCATTGATTCCACCTGGTATTGACGGTCCACAACAACCTCTACCAGACCCTCCTATCAATCACCAATCACAATCCTTTAATAGAGCAAGATCACAATCAGCTCTACCGCCCTCTAAATCAAATCGTCAAAGAGCAGAGACTAGGAATAACAAAAGGAATCTTTGGAGTTGACACCAAACGATCCTACAAATGAGAAAGATGATCTAGGACAGATGTATTCATCATCCTGGATATGACATCATATGACTGCAGCTGCCATTGCTGTTGGCACGCCAGTATATTATAAAGATACCCTCAAACTTCCACCTAAAGAACAAAAAGAATGGCAAAAGTCAATGGAAGAAGAAATACAATCTCTCCAAGAAAGGGATGTATGGGAACTAGTGGATTTACCTCCAGGTTGCACACCTGTCAAAGGGAGATGGGTATACACAACCAAGAGCAATGGACAAAAGAAGTCTCGCTTCATAGCCAAAGGCTTTACACAAATCTTTGGAATAGACTTTGAAGAAACCTTCTCTCCAGTTGCAAGATTCAAAACTGTTCGACTCCTATTAGCCTTAGCCACACTTGAAGATTAGGAGATCGAAGCACTGGACATCAAGATAGCATTCCTCTTTGGAGAACTTGACAAAGAAATATATATGGAACAACCTGAAGGATTCAAAGTACAGGGGAAGGAGAATAAAGTTTGTCGATTGAAGAAAGCAATATACAGACTCAAACAAGCAGCGCTTCAATGGAATAAAGCCCTGCATCAATCCCTTCTTGACCAAGGATTCTATCAATCACATCTAGATCCTGATGTCTATATTAAATTCAAAGGAAAGGATTTTATGATATTTGTTGTCTATGTTGACGATGCACTCTTCATGGGTAGTAACAAACATCTCATCCTCAAACATAAAAAGACTTTCATGAAACATTGGGAATCAAGAGATCTTGGTGCAGCCACAGAATATCTAGGCATGCACATCACCCAGGATCGCAAGAAACGCATCCTGAGACTTGATCAATGCAAATATGTTGAGAAAGTTATCAAACGATTCAGATTTGAAGATGCCAAATATACACGAACACCACTTCCTTCCAGATATTCTCTGAAACCAAACAGTAAAGAAGTTGATCCAAAACTCCGTCAACACTACTAGTCTGTCATAGGACTCCTGCTATATGCAATGCTCGGCACATGTCCTGACATAGCATACTCTGTTATCAAAATGGCCCAATATTCCACTAATCCTAGTGAGGATCACTATCAATGTGCTCTTTATATTGTATGCTACTTATGTGGCACAATGGATCTTTGCATCCAGTACAATGGGACCGCATCAGACACAGATCTAATTGCATATTCTGATATAGATTAGGCAGGAGACATTGAAACACGTCGATCCACAACTGGCTCAGGCTATGCAATCTTCTTGGCAAATGGTCTTGTCTCGTGGTTATCAAGACGCCAGAAGAGGATCACTCTTTCATCTACAGAAGCAGAGTTTGTTGGGATGACAGAGACCACTAAACAACTTTCTTGGATCTGAAATCTCTTTCAAGAATTTGGATATCACATGGCTCGTCCTATTTCCCTTAACAGTGATAACCAAGATTCTATCTTTTTAGCCTCTCACCCTGCTCAAGAAGGAAGAACAAAACATATGGATATCCTGTTACGATTTCATCCTTTTTCATCATCCTCATTGGCTAATGTATCGTATGATCCTCCTGCTCTTTTCCATTGGCTTATCGAATGACTCCACTTTCTTATTCGTACAGCCTTGACTGTGCATGGCTGTGTACGCAGCATCATTCATCCATACATAGTAGTTCATAGCTTGGTCTGTGCTTGTTTTGTCCCGGTATTTAAACCCATGTAAAGTACCTACGACGGCAGTCTTATCCACTTGTTCAATCCTCGCCTTAGGCTTGAGTGCGAATTAAGGGTACCGCTCCCTATCCTCACTTACTCGCTTCAGACTTGACGATTAGTCTTGAAGCCTCGAACATTGGTTGCTTGTTGTCTTGCCCTCGAGTGTTATGACTCAAAGTCTAGGTCGTTACACTTGGATAAGACTACCTACTTGAGCGCAAGACGTTGCCTCAGAAGATTTACTCTCCCGCGAAGAATCGATATTCGCACCCTCGATACAATACATCAGAAGACTTGCCCAGAACTAGGTTGGAAGATACTTAGTAGTAAGCAACGATGTCGAACCCCTTCAATATGGATAATCTCCAAGATGCGCTGGTTGACGCTCTCAAGGAGAATGCTAAGAAAGAAGAAGAGATGGTCAAGAAGATCGCTGATCCCGGGAAATGGGACAGAGACAAGAAAAAGTTCCGTCTCTGGTGGACAAAGATATGTCTCTGGGTTTCAGCTCAGAACTGGAAGTCGGACAAGGTGTTGGCAACGGCGGTTTTGCTCCGTCTCGAAGGAAAAGCCGAACCTTTCGCCCAGCTGACAATGGAGAAATACCTCAACGCAGAACTAAGGACGAAGAAGGACTCTAACAACCTTCTAGGAGATGCGGCATGGCCAACGTGGCCAAACTTTCAAAAGGAAATCACCGAATTCTTCCAAATTACGACCCTCAAGTACCAGTCGTATCAAGAACTTAAAGCCCTCCGGCAGGGACCTATGCTTACTTCGGACTTCCTTCAAAAGTTCGATATTCTCAAACAAGAAGCGAAGGTCTCAGATGGAGAAGGGGCGCACTTGCTCAAACAAGCAGTCAGATTCGCCACATATCAGCAAGTGTCTCTCCACTGTGAGATCGACGATGACGACTACGAAGATCTCTATAAACAGTACGATAACTACAGGAAGACATTGGAAAGAATCCATGAGGAGCAAGGAGCGGCTAGGGCAGCCCAATCACCGAGGCCTTACCGAGGGCAGTACCGCCCTTCTCAGGGTCAGCAAGGGCAAAACCAACCACGGTTTACGCCCATGGGGACACAGCCTGGCCGTGGAGCCCCAATGGAGATAGGGATGCAGTACGCCGGTGATACCCGTACATGCTACAACTGCGGAGAAGTAGGGCATATCGCCCGAAATTGTAAAAAGCCAAAGAAGACGAATGCGAGGTCTTCAGAACTCGCACCAGTCCAGCCGGCGACAGGAGGGGGGTACGCCTCCCATAATGCCGCCTATGTGACAGCTGAAGCCGAAGCTTACTGGCGAGACAAGCTAGCGGTTGAAGCTAAACAGCAGGAGGCTTTAAAAGGCCAATGATTGTGAATGAAGAGGGTGTTCATAATCTAGAAGAGTATACTGATGACGATTTTCCTGTATGCACGATAGGATCTATTTTCGGGGCGTCTTTCAGTGAAAGCGCGGTGTCTAAAGATGTGCTTAATTCCCCTATGACTAACTCTACCCTTCGTTGTACTGTGCCATCGGATATCAGAGATTATTCCAATAGTCACTGGCATGCATGGCACGTGTATGTGCTGTTGTCCTTGTTGAGTGGGCTGCATGCTGTTGTTGTTGTTGGATGGCACACATGGCACGTGTACATGTCCTTGTTGAGTGGGCTGCGTGGCATGTGTGCACACCGTTGTTGTTGTTGCTGGATGGGACATGTGGCACGTCTATGCGCTGTTGTCATTGTCAGGGTCATCCTCGTTGGGTGGGCTGCATGCCCTTGTCCTTGTCATTGCTGGATAGGACATGTGGCATGTCTATGCGCTGTCATTGTCATCAGGGTCATCCTCATTGGGTGAGCTACATGGCATGTGTGCATGCCATCATTGTTGTTGTTGTTGTTGGGTGGGCTGTGAGGCATGCACCATGGTTGTTGTCATTGCTGGGTGGGCTGCATGCCACACGTACATGCTATTCTTGTTGTTGTTGTTATTGCTGGCTGGGCCATCTGGCACATGAACATGTCATTGTCACTCCTGGGTGGGCTGCATGCCACGTGTACACGCCATCCTCATGGTGGTCATTGTTGTTGTCATCACTGGCTGGGTCATCTGGCATGCATGTTGTTGACTCATTGTCCCTGGGTGGGTTGCATGCCATGCATACATGCCATCCTTGTGATGATGGTCTTCATCGTTGTGTCCTTGTTGGGTGGGCTATGGGGCATGCATACATGCCATTGTCATTGCTGGCTGGGCTGGCAGCCTATGCATGCACACATCATCATCATCATTGCTGGCTGCAGTGGGCCTTGTGGCACGCACACGTGCCGCCATCATTGTTACTGGGTGGGTCGTGTGGTGGTATGTGGCAGCGGTTGTCATCATAGATGGATGGGTGGTGGCAGGATCTAAGATAGCATGTGTAGACACTGTAGAGTCACCGAATTCCAACTATTGATGTTTACTCAAAAAATCACTAAGTTTCTCCGCATTAGGGAGGGTAAACTACACTAACTATGAAATAAATTATATAACCCTGTACCTATGTATACTGTAGTGCTGTGTGACTGTGTCGCTGTGCCGCCTGTACCTAACTGTGAGACACTGTGACTGATGTGTGCCTATGCCACTAGCTTCTGTCATGCTGTAAATGTGATGTAATCTTGCTGTAAATGTGTGACCTCAATGTGACTCAATGTGACACCTGTGTGAAAATCATGGAATTGCTGATGCATACCAACTCCTATTCAACCGAAAAGTCAACCCAATGTTGTTCTGCCCATTTGGATGCCTTGCCTATGCACTAATCCTGAAGGAACAACAAGGAGGAAAGTTCTGGTTACATGCAACAAAGTGCATCATGCTCAGATACACCTATGGACAGCAGGCATACAAACTTCTTGATCTCTGATGCTGGATGATCATCTCCAGCTGCCATGTCAGGTTTGACAAGTCAAGAACCATCTCTGATGCAGAATCATCTCCATGGAAGGACACATCCACGAAGCATTGGGAGGGACTTATCCTGAAGCACTTACCTCAGCTGAAGTGCAAGGATGATGAAGAGGAGCAACACTCCAGCCCTCTGAAGGCTCTAGACATTCCAGAAGCAGTGTGAGATGATCCCATAGATGTCCTTGCTGAGCAATTAGACCAACTACATCTGGATGCTGCTGCTCCAGCTCCAGCTCCAGCTCCAGCTCCAGAGCTGAATCTGGCCTCATGACCATCATCTCCAGCACATGTCATTGCCAGAGTTTGCAAAAGCCCTCAAGTCCATTAGCCTGCAAATTGAAACAAAGATTACCAACACATGCTAGATGAGGAAGTAGAGCGCAAGGCACATTGTTCAGATGCTCCAAAGCCAGAACCTTCCAAGCCTCATATCTCCGAGTTCAATGGACCTCTGGGTGACTCTGAACCTTCCTCCAAAGCATCAGACATGCCAGGAGCCTTCTGCAGCATGGAGGACAACTTAGAAGACTACATCTTTGCCGGAGCAGCCAGCTCCAGTTCTGATAACTTGCTGCCATCATCCATAGTAAAGGATGCATACACATGTCCAGATGCTGACCTATGGAGATCCACTGTCGAAGGCGAACTCCTAAGCCTCAACACCAATCATGTCTATGAGACAATCCCAATCCCAGACAGCATAACTCCAATCACCTCCAAATCTGTCTTCCGAATCAAACACAATGAAAATGGCAAGGTTGATTGGTACAAAGTCCAGATTGTTGCCCAAGGCTTCACACAGAAGGAGTTGACTACCAGGAGGTGTTCACTCTGGTAGCAAACCTCAACTCCATCTGGACCATTGTCTCACTTACTATGAAGCACAAACTGGAGTTGGACCAAATGGATGTCTCCACAGCCTACCTCAATGGAAAACTGGAGGAGGAGTTGTACCTCCTACCTCCACCCAGAGTTGCAATCCAACCCAGATATTGCTGGCAACTCTGTTGCTCCCTATATGGACTTAAGCAAGCCAGACGAACTTGGAACAAAACACTCAACAAGAAGCTCAGAGATCTGGGCTTTGTGTGCCTAGACACAGAAACATGTCTTTATGTCCTTCAAAAGGATAGACAAGTCTGTTTCCTAGTCGTGTATGTCAATAACTTACTCCTTGCTGCCAGCTCCAGGCCCTACATGAACTCCATCAAGGCAATGCTGTCCTCTGCTTTCAAAATGAAGGACTAGGAGAAGCAAAGCATATCCTAGGCATCAAGATCTGGAGGGATCGGAAACTCTGGACCATCTCCCTATCACAGCCCCAGTATGTCAAAACTGTCCTGGAACATACTGGAATGCAGAACACAACTCCAGTCTGGACTCTAATGGTATATGGCACCACTCTCTCCATCAATGGCCCAGAGGACAACTCTGTACTACCAGAAATACTCATTAACAACAAATGAGTCTCCTACCTCATGGTCATTGGGTTCTTGATATACCTCATGTTGGGAACATGCCCAGACTTGGCCTTCTCCATTGGAACCTTAAGCTGCTCCAGCGCTCAGGCTGCCCCCAAAGCCTGCCATTGGGAAGCAGCCAAGCATGTACTCCACTACATCTGTGCTACTCTGGACATGGAACTCTGATACAATGGAAATGACATCTCCATGGACATGGACTTCCACAGATACTCCAATTCAGGTTGGTCACAGGACCCAGTGAAGGGAAGTAAGGGATCCTGCAAGACAAGTCCAACTAGGTCCTTAACAAAAGAAATGATCTAAGGGAATAATAGGTTTATCCCTAAAGAGATTCTTGATGAGTCAGTGAAGAAGGAGACCTAAAGACAGAACAGTCCAGAGGGTCCTAAGGAGGTCTGGACCTGAGGGAACCAGGAGGGATGGAGGAAACAGGATATGAAAGGCTTTGAGTGAACAATGATAGATGGACGACGGTTGTCCAGTGCATAGAAAGTTATGACTGGTGCAACCTCTGAGGTTGGAATGGATGTGGACAATGTGGACAATAGTAGCAGATGTGATGATATGGCAGACAATGATGAGGATGAGTGAAAGGACGACAGGTGAGGTGTGATCAATGCTAATGGGTGCAAGATGCATTCAAATCATCTGACAAACAGTTTATAGTAGTCTGGAGCATACTTCAGACTCCCATAACAACACCAATTTGAAATAAGTATAACAGGACCATATGGAGTGTAAGTACCTCATGCCTTACACATCGAAAACCATAAGGAACTAGCCAAGATGTCCAAAGTCAATAGAATAAAGTGGTCATGAACCTCAAATGATGTTCCGGTGCAACGCAGACTATTGCAGACAAAGGACAGGACTTCTGGATGATTCCTATAGGAGCAGACAAGCAGAATGGACAGCAGACAGAAGTGATGCAAGTGGATAGGATCATGAAGGATGTGAGTGACAATGATAGGGAAGTCATGTAGAGGTCATAGGATAGGTCTGTTAAGACCGGTTCAACTTTGAGTCTAACTCTGGAACTCCGGAGTGCTAGAGCATAAGTGGGACTTGGCTTCACCATATGTGGTGCGCTCTTGTCAGAGTTGGTCCCAGATTTCGAAAGAGTGGAGGTTCGGATGTCTGAAGGGGCAAGACCTGAGTCCAAGGAAGACTAAGTCTGCAAGTGGACAAGAGGGAGTATGAAGTCCTCAAGACTTCGGAAAAGAGGAGTTGGTAATAATTGATATTCGAACTAAAGTTACATGGCTTGGTACGGAGAGTTTATATATGGAGTGTGGACATAGCATTAGTAACGGAATTGTAGTGATGAGTAAGTGATTAGTGAGATGGACGTCGGAGTAGTGAAAAGGCCAGAGCTGTGCTCCTAAGCGAGGCACAGGTTCAGAGACATGTATGAGTGGAACTAATACAAAAACGGAACAAAGATGAATAATGAGGAATGGAGATGAATGTAAGAGTGAGATGGATATACAAGTGTTATGATTTCATCCTTCTCCTCATCGTATCATTGGCTAACGTATCATATGATTCTCTTTCTCTTTTCCATTGGCTCATCGTATGACTCCACTTTCTTACCCGTACAGCCTCGACTGTGCACGGCTGTGTACGCAGCACCGTTCATCCATACATAGTAGTTCATAGCTTGGTCTGTGCTCGTCCTGTTCCAGTATTTAAACCCATGTAAAGTACCTACAACGGCAGTCTTATCCACTTGTTCAATTCTCACCTTAGGCTTGAGTTTGAATTAAGGGTACTGCTCCCCATCTTTATCTGCTCGCTTTAGACTTGACGACTAGTCTTAAAAGCCTTGAACACTGGTTGCCGGTTGTCTTGCCCTCGAGCGTTACGACTCAAAAGTCTAGGTCGTTACACTTGGATAAGACTACCTACTTGAGCGCAAGACGTTGCCTCAAAAGATCTACTCTACTTGCAAAGAAACGATATTCGCCAATCCGATACGATACATCAGAAGACTTGCCCAGAACTAGGTTGGAAGATACTTAGTAGTAAGCAACGATGTCGAACCCCTTCAATATGGATGATCTCCAAGATGCGCTGGTTGACGCTCTCAAAGAAAACGCGAAGAAAGAAGAAGAAACGGTCAAGAAGATCGCGGATCCCGGGAAATGGGACGGAGACAAGAAGAAGTTCCGCCTCTGGTGGACAAAGATACGTCTTTGGGTGTCAGCTCAGAACTGGAAATCTGACAAGGTGTTGGCAACGGCGGTCCTACTCCGCCTCGAAGGAAAAGCCGAACCCTTCACTCAGTTAACGATGGAAAAATACCTTGACGCAGAACTAAGAACGAAGAAGGACTCTAATGACCTTCTGGGAGACGCAGCATGGCCCACGTGGCCAAACTTCCAAAAGGAGATTACCGAATTCTTCCAAATCACGACTCTCGAGTACCAGTCATATCAGGAATTGAAAGCCCTCCGGCAGGGATCTATGCTTACGTCGGACTTCCTCCAAAAGTTCGATATACTCAAACGAGAAGCTAAGGTCTCGGAAGGAGAGGTGGCGCATCTACTCAAGCAAGCAGTAAGGTTCACCACGTATCAGCAGGTCTCTCTTCACTGTGAAATTGATGATGACGACTACGAGGACCTCTATAAGCAATACGACAACTATGGAAAGACATTAGAAAGGATCCACGAGGAACGAGGGGTGGCTAGAGTGGCTCAATCCGCAAAGCCTTACCGAGGACAGTATCGTCCTTCTCAGGGTCAGCAAGGGCAAAGCCAACCGCGGTTCATGCCCACAGGATTACAGCCGGGCCGAGGAGCTCCAATGGAGATAGGAATGCAGTACGCCGGAGATACCCGTACATGCTACAACTGCGGAGAAGTCGGACATATCGCCCGAAACTGCAAGAAGCCGAAGAAGACAAACATGAGGTCTTCAGAACTCGCACCGGCACAGCCGCAAATGGCGACAGGAGGGGGGTACGCCTCCCATAATGCCGCTTATATAACAGCAGAAGCCAAAGCCTACTGGCGAGATAAACTTGCGGTTGAAGCTAAACAGCAGGAGGCTTTAAAAGCCCAATGATCGTGAACGAAGAGGGTGTTCATGATCTCGTAGAATATACTGATGATGATTTTCCTGTATGCACGATAGGCTCTATTTTCGGGGCATCTTCTAGAGGAAGCGCGGCATCCAAAGATGTGCTTAATTCCCCTATGACTAACTGCTCCACAGAAATATCGTCACAATCCCTCGATAACAAGAACCAATTCACTCTCAGAACAAGCCTCCGATTCAAAACCACTACTGGATGGAAATCGGCAGATCTATATGCCTTACTCGATTCAGGAGCTTCCAATTCTTTCATTGATCTTGACTTTTGCAGATACCACAATCTCGTTTTGGATAAATTAACCAATCCGATTATAGTAACAAATGTGGATGGCTCTGAAGGAGCAATAGGAAGGATCACGCATCAGGTCATGGTATTATTTAACATTCAAGGACATTCCGAATATGCAGACTTCTATGTTACCGTTCTAGGAACACACTCACTTTTCATAGGATATGATTGGCTAGAACGCCATAATCCAAAAATAGATTGGGTAAAAAGAGAACTGACGTTTTCTAGATGCCCCAATCAATGTAAATTCCGACAAAGAGACTGATTACCAGCCTCAGTGTTTCAAAGAGCCATTGAAGAAGGACTTAAGGAAAAAGTACCTGTTCAGTATCACGATTACCTTGATGTTTTTTCACAGAACGAATCAGAACGAATGCCAATCCGAAAACCTTGGGATCATGCCATTGATCTCAAGCCCGACTTCGAACCAAGAAAAGGAAGAATTATTCCCTTATCTGACCCCGATATGGAAGAAGTCAGAACGTTCATTGAAAAAGAACTCAAGAAGGGCTACATTTGACCTTCCAAATCCCCACAAACATCACCCGTATTCTTTATCCCCAAAAAAGATGGTAAAAAGCGAATGGTCATTGATTACCGATATCTCAACGACGGAACCATCAAAAACGCTTACCCATTACTGCTGATTCCACAATTAATAGATCGACTCAAAGGTGCCGATCTCTTTACCACCATGGATCTCCAATGGGGATACAACAATATCCGAATCAAAGAAGGCGACAAATGGAAAGGAGCTTTCGTCACTCCTCTCGGTTCCTATGAACCGTTGGTAATGTACTTTGGAATGACTAACTTACCATCTACATTTCAACAGATGATGAATGACGTCTTCAATGATATGTACACGGTCGTCATCATCTTCATGGATGATTGCAACATCTTCACCAAAGGAAGGCCAACAGAAGAACATCGGAAGATCGTTAAGGAAGTCCTTCAATGCTTACAAGAAAACGACCTCTACGTCAAACCCGAGAAATGTCACTTTGAGCAAAAGAAGGTAGACTTTCTAGGAATGGTCATATCAAAAGAAGGCGTTGAAATGCAAAAATCCAAGGTGGCCGGAGTCTTAGATTGGCCAACTCCGACTAGACTCAAACAAGTGCAGGGCTTTCTTGGCCTTTGCAATTATTATCGGCGTTTCATTGCTAATTTTGCTGACATTGCTAGACCCTTAAACGATCTTACCAAAAAGGACGTACCTTTCGAATGGGGACCAAAACAAGAAAAAGCATTCAACGACCTTAAGGAATGCTTCACCAAGGCACCTCTCCTCGCATACCCCGACCAAGAAAAAGAAATGTGAGTAGAAACCGACGCTAGCGATATCGCAACTGGAGGAGTGTTATCAGTCAAAGGAGAAGACGGTTTGTGGCGACCAACAGCGTTTATCTCTCATTCCTTCGATAGCGCAGAACGGAACTATCTGATCTATGACAAAGAACTCTTGGTGGTTATTTGAGCTCTCAAAGAATGGCGCCATTACCTTATTGGAAGAGCTTCTTTCGAAATCTGGACGGATCACAAAAATCTGGAATATTGGCGAAAGCCGCAAACCTTATCCCCCAGACAAGCATGATGGCATGCACTTCTTCAAGAGTTCAATTACACGATGTGCTATAAACCAGGAACAATGAACGGTCGAGCAGACGCTCTGTCAAGAAGACCGGATCACGGTGATGCGGTTATAGATCACAACACTAACATCACCATATTTCCAGAAATAGCAGAAACAAACAACATTTCCTTATCTTCTCCCTTTTACGATGAACTAATTGCTGAATCACAGAAGATCTCAGGGGACGTAGAAGGTTTTACCTTTAATGATGAGGAAAAAATATTCAAAAATCATTCTGGAAAAACTTTTGTTCCTTCCTCTCTTCGTACAAAGCTTCTAAACATTTGTCATGACGCTCCCATCGCTGGCCACCCCGGTCAGGCACGCACGATTCATCTTCTTTCCCGATATTTCACATGGCCCGGTATCACTAAAGACGCCAAGCTTTACATAGACTCCTGCCAAACGTGCGCCCTCATGAAGGGTAAGCAAAAGGCACCAGCGGGAAAACTTTTACCCCTTCCTATCCCTGAACACCCATGGGAAGACATCTCTGTTGACTTCATCACCGGATTACCTCTTTCATCTTCATATGACTCAATTTGCGTTGTCGTGGACAGATTCTCCAAAGAAGTAGTTTTCGTTCCATGTGTTAAAACCACATCCTCCAAGGACTTAGCTCGCATTTTCAGAGACAATGTTTGGTGTATTCATGGACTCCCTCGTACTATAGTTTCGGATCGTGGACCTCAATTTGTTTCTGATTTCACTTCCGAACTCTGTAAACTCCTCGGGATTGAGCAACGGCTCTCCACGGCATACCACCCTCAAACTGACAGGCAAACCGAAAGGATCAATCAAGATCTAGAACAATACCTCCATGCTTACGTGGCAAAGAAGCAAGAAAATTGGGCTGAATGGATCAAATTAGCCCAATTTCAGCACCATAACGCCCTTACTTCCACCACTGGTACCATCCCTTTCGCGATCACCCGAAATTACCACCCTGTTTAGGTTTCGAAGGAAATGCCAAGAATGCCGCTGGAGAATTTAGCAAAGAAGCAGGAAAAGCTCACGCGGAAATTAAGGAAGCCCTTGAGGCGTCTCAAAAAAAGATGAAATGTTCCACGGAGCAAAAGAGAAGCGAAGCACCGGATTATGTGATTGGCGATCAGGTATGGCTATCCACAGAACATCTCAAACTCCCTTACACCGCGCGGAAATTAACCCAAAAATGGATCGGACCTTATACCATCACGAAGGTCCTACCAAATGCGGTTTCTCTACGCCTTCCTAAATCTATCCATATCCATCCAACAGTCAACGTTTCCCACGTTAAACCTTATCGAGATGTTCTGGAAGGACAACCAACCCTCCGCCCTGACCCAATCGTAATCACAGAAGAAGGGTACGAAGAGTATGAAGTCGAAAAGATAGTGGCGTCACGAATGAAAGGACGACAACTTCAATATCTTGTCCATTGGAAAGGCTGGGATGAAACGGATCGTACATGGGAACCCTTAGCAAATCTGACCAACGCGGATAAAGCAATTGCTGAATTCCACAAAAAGAATCCGTCTTCTCCCAGAAAGATCCGAGGAATTTCTACCTCCGACTTCACCGCCCTCTTCCATGATTACTCAATAGACACCGCAACACGCTTCCATGCCACGAGGCTAGACTTCGAAGGTGGTATTTAACCCCTCCTCCCCCTCGACTTCCTAACATCTTCCGCCATGTCTGTCATCTTTTTCTTCATCTGCGCTACCATCGCCTTCATCGCTTTTCTCCTTTACGTCATTTCCCACACCATTCTTGACCGTGCATCCTCTGTCGTCCAAGAAGCGGCCTGACAAAATACACCCATCGTCGTCTCTCTATCACTCGGTCCCTTCCATGTTTTCACCTTCTCTACCATCGTTTCGGCTGAATGGAATGCCATAGGCGTTCAACAATGGTGGGGTAAGCTAATAAAACGTCCACAGGCTGAATGGGAGAACGACCAGTGGAACATCAATGCTGAGGTGCCAGCGAATGGTCAGAATCAGGGTCAGTGGGGGAACTGGTAAGCTGAGTCGTCTTTAACGGCGATCCATACCCGGAGAACGGATTGGATAGGCTTATCGGGTCTCGTCGGGACGACTCGATCTAAGAGGGGGGTAGTGTTATGATTTCATCCTTCTCCTCATCATATCATTGGCTAACGTATCATATGATTCTCTTTCTCTTTTCCATTGGCTCATCGTATGACTCCACTTTCTTACCCGTACAGCCTTGACTGTGCACGGCTGTGTACACAGCACCGTTCACCCATACATAGTAGTTCATAGCTTGGTCTGTGCTCGTCCTGTTCCAGTATTTAAACCCATGTAAAGTACCTACAACGGCAGTCTTATCCACTTGTTCAATTCTCACCTTAGGCTTGAGTTTGAATTAAGGGTACTGCTCCCCATCTTTATCTGCTCGCTTTAGAAGGCTTGACGACTAGTCTTAAAAGCCTCGAACACTGGTTGCCAGTTGTCTTGCCCTCGAGCGTTACGACTCAAAAGTCTAGGTCGTTACAACAAGTCCAGAAGTGAAAGACTATACTATAACATGAAACAGTCCGGAGTTTGTGTTGTTGAGTCCGGAGTTGAGTCTGGAACATCGGAGTTGGACTTGTCGAAATTATGAAATATGACAAGGTCCTACAACCGTAAGGAACTGTAGTTCCTTCCACTGGACAACTCCTATTCCACTTCTGGTTATATGTATATTCCTTAGCAACCATGGAGCGATCTCCTGGTCTAGCAAATACCAAAGCATGGTCGCTCTCTCCACCATGGAATCTGTTATGATTTCATCCCTTTTTCCTTATCCTATTGGTTTAGGCATTGTATGACTTCATTTCCTTTTCTCATTCACTCAAACATCATTCCACTTTTTATTTTCCATAAACATCTACATAGCCTCTACTGTGCATAGCTGCACACCAAGCATCGCTCATCTTTACAAGGTAGTTCATAGCCTGGTCTGTGCGAGATAGTCTATGGTATAAATACCCCATGTACATAACAACTAGCCTCAGTCTTATTCACTTGTTCTTCTCTTGTCCTTGGACTTGAGTCTGAATTAAGAATACCACTCTTCTATCATTACATCTACTCACTTTAGGTCTGTTGATTGACCTTAAAGTCTTGAACACTGGTACTTGTTGTTGTCTTGCCCTCAAGCGTCACAACTCAGTCTAGGTCATTACACTTGAATAAGACTCCCTACTTGAGTGCAAGACGTTGCCTCAGAAGATCTACAATTTTACTTTCATGAAGAAATAATATTTGCTCCCCTGAAACGATACATTAGAAGACTTGCCTAGAATCAGGTTGGAAGATACTTGATAGTAAGCAACAATATCTATAAGAGATGCATTCAATATGGACAACCTCAAGGCAGCATTGATCGACACCAAGAATGAAGGAACTAAGAAAGAAGAAGAGACAGTCAAGAAGATTACCGAGCCAGGTAAATGGGATGGGAACAAGAAGAAGTTCCATCTCTGGTGGACAAAGATATATCTATGGGTTTCAACTCAATCCTGGAAGTCAGATAAGGTCAGGGCCATGGCAGTCCTACCCAGTTTAGAAGGAAAGGCAGAATCGTTCGCCCAACTTACAATAGAAAAGTTCCTTGACAAAGAAACAAAAAAGTACAAGAAGGAGGACAACTTGTGGGAAGTTTACAGAGATCTAGCTTAGCCAGACTGGATTGGACTCCAGAAAGAAATTATGGAGTTCTTCCAGATCAAAACTCTTGAGTATTAGTCATACCAGGAATTGAAGATGCTTTGACAAGGATCAATGCTTACATCAGACTTCCTTCAAAAGTTTGATATCCTCAAAAGAGAAGCAAAGGTATCAGATGAAGAAGCAGCTCATCTACTCAGGATTGCAGTCTACTTCTTCACCTATCAACAAGTTGCTCTTCATTGCGAAATTGAAGAGGATGATTACTCCAGGCTGTATATAAACTATGACAGCTATGGAAAAAACCTTGGACAGAATCCATGAGGAGCAAGGCACAGCCAGGACAGCCCAAACCCCAAAGCCTTATCAAGGACAATATTGTCCTCAAGGTCAGATGAATCAGAACCCTCCATGGTTCATGGCTACAGGAACACAGCCAGGTCACAGAGCTCCAATGGAGATTGGAACGCAGTACGCCGGTGATACCCATACTTGCTACAACTGTGGACTTGGAGAAGTAGAGCATATTGCCCGAAATTGCAAGAAACCGAAGAAGGCAAACATGAGGTCCTCAGATCTCAAACAAGGACAGGCACAGGTGGCAGAAGGAGCTGGATATGCTTTGCACAACACTGCTTATGTAACTAACAAAGCAGAGGCCTACTAGCAAGATAGGATCACAGTAGAGGCTAAACAACAGAAGGCTTTAAAAGCCCAATGATTATGAACAATGAAGGTGTTCATGATCTAAAGAACTATACTGACAATGACTTTCCTGTATGCATGTTAGACTCTATTTTGAGGGCATCTTTTAGTGAAAGTGCAGTGTCCAAAGACATGCTTAATTCCCCCATGACTAACTGCTCCACAGAAATATCATCACAAACCTTCAACCCGACAACCCTGCAACAATTCATGGTAAAAACAAGAATATGATTCCAAACACCCACAGGATGGGACTCAGCAAAAATCAGTGCCTTACTTGATTCCGGCACATCAAACTCATTCATCAACCTAAACTTTTGCAAATGTAACAACCTCGTCCTCCAAAAACTGGCTAACCCAATGATAGTCACAAATACTGATGGCTTAGAAGGGGCAATAGGTAACATCACCCATCAAGTAACAATCCTATTAGATATACAAGGACACTCGGAATATGCCAATTTCTATGTCACCATTCTAGGGACACACTCACTCTTCATAGGATATGATTGGCTTGAATACCACAATCCAGAAATTGATTGGATTAAAAAAGAACTAACATTTTCTAGATGCATGAATAGATATAAAGTCCATCAACAAGACCAACTCCCATCCTCCATGTTCCATAATAGCGGTACTCAGTTCAGCCATTACTGAACTATTAAGTGGCTTTTATTTGGACGTTTTAGTGTCAAAAAAATGTTGGCTGTGAGATACTACCAAGTGGAGTCTGAAAAGTATGCCTACCATTCTCCAGTCCCCTTGATGCTCTGCAAGGCTTCAAGCACCCCAATCCCCTCGACACTCTGCAAGACTTCAAGTATTGATAAACAAACCCATCGCTATGACTGGAAGAGCCCAACCCAGCCCATTCATACAAAAGCCTCCAGCAGACAACACAACACCATCAACGGCCCATGGAGCCTTGAGTACGTCTCAGAAGAAGCGACACGGTAGGGGAGCCAAGATGGCTCCTACTCCTGCTCTTGCCGCTGCTCCTGCCGCTGCATCTGGGCCAGTGGATCCCCCCCCTAGCAAGATATCCTGGGAAGGAAGCCGTACAGATGCACTAGTTACTTGGATTATCTCTCGTCCTGCTGATCACCATGTTCTATATCACAATCGACATTCATCCTCATTGACTCTCCCTTCCTCTGGCAACAGACCATCTGGCAAGAACAAGAAGGAGGTTGCTGCCATCATTGCACAACACATTTTCAGGAAAGATCCAGAACACTCTGTCCAATTTGCAGCAGATCCAGCAAAATATACTACCTCCATAATCAATCGACTAGCAGTGTGAGTACTTTACTCAGTGTTTGATTAGCATACATAACTCATATCCCATAGGCTGAAATCCAAGTATCGCGATCAACACACTTGGTTCAAAAGCACCGGAAGCGGTGTTGCACCCCCAGATGATGGGGATAACCTACCCAATCTACATGGTATGTAGCTCATTTCTCTGAACGTGCTACTATTACAGCTGAATCTTTGTCTAGAGGATATTGTTGCTGCCTTTCCCTACTACAAAGAACTCCACGCTGTTTGGGGTGGTGTTCTGTCATTTGACAGCCAGCTTGTCTCATCCAAGCCCAAGGCCAATCACGCAGAAAACCTATTGAAGATCGTGCAGTTGAAACCCAGCACCAATCAGTCCATCAACAAGGATGATGAAATACAGGACAGAGTTGAGGGAGGTGATGATGAAGGTGACAAGGAGCCAGGCCCCAATATTGAAGTGGGGCCATCACTACAAGGCTGGCAGCCTGAGGATCCCACCCGATACAAGATAGATCACCCAGCTGTCAACTTTCCTCTGCATGCCAGTGAGTGCAATGACGATCAACTTATGGAGGATGGATCATTGGCACCCATAAGATTCTCACATCATGCTCCCTCTCAAGACTAACAGCTGCCATCGTCAGTCTGAGAACTTGGGCCCAAGCCATTGCCCCTCTGAGTCACACATCCATCATGCAGAGCTCTCCCCATTCATGCTCAAGGCAAAGGGCAAGACCCCGGTACGAGATGGCTGGAGTGCATTCAGGCACAGCCTATATTCATGCCCACCCTGTAACGACCTAGACTTAGAGTCGTAACGCTCGAGGGCAAGACAACAATCGACCAGTGTTCAAAGCTTTCAAGACTTAATCTTCAAGTCTGAAGCGAGCAGATGAGAGTGAGGAGCGGTACCCTTAATTCGTATTCAAGCCTAGGGCGAGAATTGAACAAATGGATAAGACTGCCGATGTATGTACTTTACATGGGTTTAAATACTAGGACGAGATGCGCACAGACCGAGCTATGAACTACTACGTATGGACGAGCTGCGCTGCATTCACAGCCGTGCACAGTCAAGGCTGTACGAATAAGAAAGTGGTGTCATACGAGGAACAAATGAAAAATGAAAGAGGAATCATACGATGCATTAGCCAATGACAAGAGAAGAAAATGGATGAAATCGTAACACACCCAACTTCGCAGTTTCAAGTCCAAGCTTGAAGAGCAGTACAGGATCAAGTCCTAGCCTGAGTTCCTCCACCAAGATGGCGTCTTCATCAAGTTGGAAGGATGTGTTGATGGCAAAGATTGATGAGCTGGACTGGCAAAGCGAGGACATCAAGCATCACAGCTCGGCATGTGTGTTGAAGTACAACTATGCAATACAGAAACAGGAGCTTGAGGTTCAGAAACAGGGACTTGATCTTCAACAGGAAGAGCACATGGCCAAGCAAGCGAACACTGAGGTTGAGTTCTTCCAAGAGCAAGAGCTCAAGAAGCTCAACATCCAGCTCAGGCAGGAGGAAGACCATGCCTACCAGCACCAGATTGAGCTCCTTCATCTGCAGATTCAATATCAACATGCTTTACAAACCACTGGCACTGGCAACCCCAACGATCCAAGTCAGGCTGGACCTGCTCCACCTCCTGCTTCTACCACCAGTCTACCCATTTCACATGCCATTGCTGTCACTGCTGCATTCCCTTCCCCTCCATCCATTGTTCCCACCAGACTCCTGTGCCCTCACTTTGTCACCACGCCTCCATCCACTGCCACCCCTCCTGGGCCATCCAATGCCACCCATTTCTTTTCTGGTGGTGTCTAGTTTTGCCCCCCCGGGCCACAGACTGTGTGTTTTTTTTTTCTCTCGTCCTCACCCTCTCACACATTTTGTATGCAGCCGCTCCCTACTGCATGTTAAAAATATATTTATTTGTATCACATCTGCTCATTCACTGCGATGTTCAAACCAAGCACTGCGAACAGCTCTTGCATCAACTCCACACGAAAGTGCTGCCCCGGTGTACCATTGGGGACCTGAACCACTGGCACCACAGGGTCACAGTCCCTTGGGATATCTCATGCTTCTTTTTGTGCCCAACCCACTGACGACTCTATTCCCAGCATCTCCTTGAACCGAACAACCATGTTATGGAGGATGATACAGCACTGTACCCAGTGCACCGCATACATGGTGTCCTCTTGTGAGTGAATGTGAATACAGAGTTCACACAGCAACTGAAAGCATCCTTTGAGCACTGCAAAGGCATGTTCGACACATATCTGTAACGACCTAGACTTAGAGTCGTAACGCTCGAGGGCAAGACACGGATAACCAGTGTTCGATGCTTCAAGACTAGTCGTCAAGTCCGAAGCGAGTAGAGGAATATAGGGAGCGGTACCCTTAGTTC
>JBBPSU010000040.1:0-33214 GCA_038093755.1 Tylopilus microsporus | reverse complement strand
CTTATTCCCCCCTTTTCCCATGCCCCCCTCCTTATTCCCTCCTTTTCCCATTCCCTTTTCCCATTCCTCCCTCTTTATCCCTTCTCTTTTCCCATCCCCTCTTTTCCCATCACTTTTCTCTTTCCTCATTGCCCCCTCCTCACACTATGGGAAGTAAATACAACAATATTCAATGAGGGAATCAGTGAAGATCAGTGTCACCATGGTTGAAAATCAGTGGCAGCACATACCACTGATGGACTGTTTTTTCTATCAAAAATCAGTGGACTTGACACTGATTTTCAGCATGATTACCACTGAAAACCATGGCTTTCACCCCTGATCTTCAATGACATATTCACTTCTTATTCACGCTCAAGGCAATGATATGAATATGATTGTAAACACAAATACACACATTTATTAGGCAAAGTATGAGGATACAAAGGGAGCAAACAAGACAACATCATGGGACAGTGATGTATAGAATGAAAGAATGAAAACTTGCTTACTGACTGAGAATGCACTTTTTTAATATATGACATTAATGACAAAGCATAGTGATGCGAGCTTGCTGACAAAACTGGCACACCAAATCAATATGCCCCAGGCCTCTAGTGCATGCAAATCAAAGAATTTTCCCATAGAAAAATGGATCATGGAAAACATGACTACAACTTTGGTCTCCATGCTGAGATGTGCAAAGTGTTGCCTGGGCCAGAAGTGACAAAGTCTCACCCTAAAGTTGAACATAACTCACAGGAAAAAAAATACTATCTATTTAAGAATTGAAATTAGTGGCTGTGTTGCTTACCTCTTGATCCACTACCACCTTCCTTTCTGTTTTAGTAAAGACCTAAAACAAACTACAACAAAAAAACAGCACTAGTTTAATAATGCCTGTCTTATCTTGACTGTATATGGTCCACCAACCAAGTAAGCAGGCTGGTGCAAACACTAGTTTGTGCTCATATGATGTTTTATAGATTGCTTCTACTACCAATGCTGACATGGATGGTCATTGATCAAGGATGCTGCTGCTAGTAGCACTGACATGGTTGTGAACCATCAGCCCAAGATAGGCCTGGCACAAACTAGTGCTCATTTGTGCTCATCTCACTCTCTATTTCAAGGATGCTGCTGCTACTGCCAGTGCTGCCAGCACTCTACAGGAAACATTGGGTTTATAAGAGGTATGTGAGCATGAACACCAGAATTGGCCAAACTGTACTCACTTTGTTGACATACTAGGCAGACATGGAATAGTTCAGGTGTTTGTGTGCAAAATAGGACTAAAGGCTAGACAGGCAAGGCAGCAATGCTCATCTATGGTGAATACAGACACCACTGGGCCACTTTGGAAATACCAATCTCACTTGAGGCAGGTGTTGCTCCTGGACAAGCACCATCTTGCAGACTGGACCAGCACATACATCAAGCATTTGACAGCATCAGATCTGTCCCACATTGTTGGATACTTTGGCTCTGAGGAGGAGAGGGCCTACAAGCTGAGTGTTAACAGGGGTGTGCTGGTTCAACATCTCACCCAGCTCACCATTGGGTCTAACTGATAACATCTTATGTGACACAGGGCCCATATATCCCTCAATTCCATATTGCCCACAATGTTGATCCCTTCAAACTGGTTAAATGTCTCAGATCCAAGTGAATGTCTTGGGCTTCTCACTACTAGGCCAATGCATCTCCATAAAAAAGAGAGGCCCATACAATCTTATTTTGCTCAGCCTGCTGTAAAACTAATAAGACTCATTGTGAGTAACAAATGATCCTAACCAAGGCATATTGTACTTGATCAAGACAGTGATGAGAACAAGGCAAAGAGCAAGAGAACCCAGCCAGAGTTTGACCCAGATTCAAGCAGAAGATGTTGGACAGTGACAATGCTAACAACTGACCCATATGCACAGTATAGGAGTGCACTACTCCATACAGTTGCAGATTCCTTTTCCACAGCTTTCCAGGTCATTCTTATTTGTTTGTGTCCAGTCTGCTGGATGCACTTCTACTGTACCATTTTGATTCAGACACCACACACCAACACTGTAGGCCTTTGCCACTATCACTGCTATATCATACATGCTGCCCTCTTTTATTTTCCTTCACTTCTGACAGGGATAACAGGTCCCCTAGACATTTTCAGTAGTATTTCCAATCATGATATGCAAGTAACCTCCAAAATCAGTGATATAAACCACATTTCAATTGCATTCTTGACCACAATAGCAAGCTTCTGGTGATTGTACAGTCACCGATGTGTGAGCTAGAATGAGGAAGTGAGTCACTGTCAGAGCAACAAAGACTCTGACCTCCTGAGCAACTCCACTCAGTGTTCATACCAATTGCCTCTGCCTGGGCATTTTTACACACACCTCATGGGGTGTCTAGGTTCACAGACAAATTGTGTGGCAGGATGTTGACCAACCAGAAGCATCAAAGCACCTTGGAAACACTATGTAGATTAGTGATCACATTGCCATGCTTGTCCAAAACTTGAGGTAAAAAAGCCTGTCTTCCTTTTGTTGCAGGGCTGATTGATGTTTTCTAGAACTTTAAAGTGTTAGTCCCACTAGTGTATATGTGACTGGAAACAGTGCTGGGAAGCCTTATGTTCCTGTTACACAACCACTACACAAAATGCTACTATTTGCACTCATGACCTTTTGTCTCAAGGTTTCAATGAACATTGAATGCTAATGGCAGTGTCATTATGGCACAGAAATAGCTTGTGAACAACAGGAAGGCAAGGATGAGCAAGGTTGCTGCATGCTATAACTGCCATTGTCAAGAGCTCTTGCAAAGAACTTTGGTTATCATCTTGAAGGAAATCAGTGGATCCACCACCTGTTCTTGAACTAAGCTATATACAAATGTTCATGCTGAATGGACATGCACAAAATAGTATCACTGAAATTGGAAGCACTGTTGCTTGAGCCAAGATAAACTCCCCAGGGTAGACAGCCATTGCTCAGACACATGCTCAGGCTGACTTTACCATCCAATCACACAAATAATGTCTCTCCATATAAGAATTCAACCAGCCAACATCTCCTAGACCCAACTCCCAATTTCTCTCCAATGAATAACTGTTTTGACATGCTCTCATTGGATCACATTCCACAATCTTGTGGAATCATTGGAAGACCTATTTGAAAGTAGAATATGTATCAGTGGCAAAAAAAAGCTGATGATTACTATACCAGCACCAACAGAAAAAACATTATTGTGTAATGGGATGACCATTACCACACCTTTTGACCTGCATCCCCATTTACTCCATGTGCTGCATGCAGCAATATCATGAACAGGCATGCAGGTTACACTACAATCTTCAATGCTTAGTGGGTCTAGATTGAGGCTGGACTGGGGTTGCAGTGGAGAGGATTTATTGGTGGGGGTCATGGAATCCAAACATTTCAATGCACCATTTGATTTAGCACACCTATTTCCTTGCACAGCACCCCTAGTGCCCATTCTAGTGAGGGGGTACAGCCATGTTAAATGACACCAGCCTTGAGTCAACATTGCGATTTCCAAGCAAGAACAGTCTTTAAATCCATGCCATTATCAGCAGCAAAGGCAACTTTATTCTCATGTGAGATGATGGTCATGTCATTTGCAACCATGTGGCACTCCTAGGTTGGCTACAAGACTATGCCAAGCTACAGAGCCTATTATTGCAGGTTCATGCAGAGATGTTGAGAGGAGCCCCTCAGTCTTATGGTGTTTGGTTGACATCTCACTCTTCTTTGTCAATACTCTGAGTCCAGCTCCACAGGAGGACAAGACAAGATCATTCCCCACAGTCTGAATGAATGCTATCACCAGTGACATGGCAATACAACATCTGGTGCTAGCATAGCCCTTTGCTGAGATAGAAGCCAATGTATGCTTTGAGGAGGAGGCTGAGCTTGTCTTTACAGAGCTCTGCTGAGGATGTTATTTCCTTGTTCTTTGAGGTGGGCACCTCACAGCAAGATGATGCCAATGATTAAAAAGAGGGAGATATGCAGACTGTGATACATGAGTCCAAATGACCATCTGTCACACCACTGGCATCAATCTTGGATCTGAATCTGGCAGTAGTGAGTCAAACATGATCAACCACCACTGCTAGGCAGCTACAGATTCCTCAACAACAAATAGGTTATTGTAATGTCATCACTGCCAAACACTACCAGCATGTGGTAACCACCACCACCAGCACAAATGCCAACACATTAGGCAAGCATAGTCAGATGAATGGTACTAGCAACTCAGCTCTAATTATTTTCTTCTTCAATAGGTAACAATCAGGATGCCAGCACACTGGCATTGAATGCAATTTGACAAACAATAGGAGGATTGGTTGGAAGTCACCAATACAAAAGCTTGCATGCCGAATTGGTGCCTCTGGTGCCATTGTTTGCCATGATACTGCCAACCTTCATGTCATTGCTCAGCAATGCACACCATTTGCTAGAAGACATCAGTGTCTTCAGAGAAGGCACCAATTGCAAAGAACCCAAGTATATGCTAGACAACTTGACCAACAGCAACAAAAGCCATCTGGTTGAGATTGTACAGGAATAACTTGGATTGGGGAGAAGAACAATGAGCAAGCAATGATCAGCCTTTGGAATCTATCATCATAACATGCTTAATTAAATCACAGGCAGAGAAACATTTTTGGAGCACTGGGCTGAAGCCAATGATGTTCTTGTGGTACTATGCAGTTGACTCACTCTCAAGCCAGCACCAGCAATGACTTGGGAACACAAGTCAGCACTAACTTGTGCCAGTGCTACAAGTGCTGAATATAATATGTAACACAGATGTCTGTCTTTGCTAAGTTGATGATCCTTATCTTGTGGTGCAAATATGTGCTAGAATATGCCCATGGAGTGTGAGTAAAAAGTGCTTTCATAGCACTTCCATGGCACTTCTCTCAGCAAAGAGATGGTCCCAGTCATACTCAGCTGTGGCTGGTGATGTGATATGAGTGCAACCATCTCAGTGGCAGTGCCATAATGGTGCCAGCTCTTCACTTCTGTTTGAATGCCTTCAAATCATTTCCATGCCCTGTCCACATCCCCATTGTTGTTATCATCAAAGTGCACTCAAGAGTATGCACTGTGCTTGTGCTGCTTAGTGGATTATTGTCCATCATGGTAAGCATCCTTTTTTATGCCCTGCTCTCTAGTCAATTGTCCCACTGACAACACTGTCACTCCCCCCTCTCTGAACAGCACCCTGATGGCCCCAACATGCACTCTGAACCTGCACCATCCCCAAGTCCCTCTCTGTGCTTGCTGTTCAATGTCCTGTGGCTCTTAGTGTCATCCTCTGTCCATCTTGATCTTGACAGCCTTCTTCCTGGGAGACTCGCATGGGATCCTCCTCCCTGCTAGTAGACAGGTCCAAGGACACCCACACATAGGCTGAGACCCTTAGGACACTGTCATCCTATGGGTGGCTGTAGTTGAAGAACCTGATCCTGGGTGATGGCAGAGCTCACCTTCATGATGGATGACATCCCTGACCCAACTGCTGCCTCAACTGAGTTCTTGGACCTAGCCAAGCTGAATAGGCAGTGGGACAACATATCAACACTACTTGCACACTTTGGTAAACAATGTTTATCATGAGCACTGAAACTTGCTCTGGAAAGTTCCTGTGGGTTATAGAAGGACATGTACAGCAGGAGAGGCTATGCTGGTTGTAGGTCAGGTCATGTCCACCAATCTTGATGCTTGTGTCTTGTGTATCTATTGTTTGTATGTATTGTACCAATGGTAGAGTATGGAAATATTCTAGAACATAATTGAAGATCATGTGATAGGACTATTATATTATTTATTGTCATAGAGCAATAAGAACTGTTATCTATGATATCAGAGATAAGAGTTCATGACTCATATGCATGACTCAATCTAATGAGTAAAATGGATAGTATGAAAATAAGGAAGATAAGCCTGGACCTTTCTTCCTGAATCAGCAGCTTAGTAATAGAAGAGCAGAAATAGGATACTACCAATTCAACAGTGCATGCAGGGCAGTTCCTTCTACAATCTAACTCAAAGCAAAAGTTTTTCCTTGTGGCCATCTACTTGGATGCTGCTGATAGATATGGTTGCCTCCTGGTATATATTGTAATGAAAACTGAAGGTGGCAATGATGATCATGAGCACAAGCCAGTCAGTGTCCTTGGCTGTGTTGGATTCTGTTGCTTAAAAGACTGTACAGGTGTCCATTCACCTGCAAGAAATGTACAATCTGGCAGTATGTCTGTTCAAGTTATTGGATGAATTAGATCTGATCAAGAAAGGGCAACTACTTTCTATAGATGAGGTCCAGTGAAAACTGGGCATTGCATATCTGACTTGTCTTTGTTCTTTTCAATCTCTGCTGCCATACTAGTATCACAAAATGTCATCTAAATTGCTTATTGGGCCATGCAACATCAGCTAATCAACCCAACTCCACTCTTGTAGGATGCAATGATGTGGTTCTTCAGGAAAAAGTCAACATGTCTAGGGAACCAAAGTTGAATGATGATAATCTGCTTGATGTACACACTGGTTTCCCTCTTGAAGCCCATTCTCATGTTGCCACTTAGCTCAATCTGCCATCTAGGATGCCTGTTACGATTTCATCTTTCCTAATCATCCTCATTGGCTAACATATCGTATGATTTTACTTCCCTTTTCCATTGGCTTGCCATATGACTCCATTTTTCTACTCGTACAGCCTCGACTGCGCAAACCTATACGCGCAGCATTGCACATCTAAGTTAGGTAGTTCATAGCTCGGTCTGTGCGCAGCCCTCTCTAGTATTTAAACCCATGTAAATACCTACGATGACAGTCTTATCCACTTGTTCAATCCTCGTCTTAGACTTGAGTGCGAATTAAGGGTACCACTCCCAATCCTCATCTATTCACTTCAGACTTGATGCTTAGTCTTGAAGCCTTGAACACTGGTTATCCGTTGTCTTGCCCTCGAGCGTTACGACTCTAAAGTCTAGGTCGTTACAATGCCAGCTCAGTTTGACATGGACAACATTGGGTTTTGCTCACTCTCTTCTGAGTCTAGCTCCTGTGCTGATGCTGTTTTAGGCCCCCACCTCAGAAGACTCAGTCCACAATCTCAATGCTGGACCATTTCATTCTCATCCATCACACATGGTTGATATCCAACCAGTGGCTACCACTTTGAAAGGATGCCAAGAAGAAAGAACCCAGCAATTCAGTCAAGTATTCTTGGCATGCATCCAGTTTCAAATGGTGGCTGCAGAGGAGGATGGAAAGGAATTCTAAGGACCCATTGTCAGACCTGCTTTTCAGGGAGTCTCAACCCTCCAGATCTAATCCTCACCCTCTGCCCATAAGTGTGTGACCTAGAGTTCATTGAAATTCATGGCAGCTAATGCCCAGAGGGTGAGTGCTCTTATTAAACAATCAAATGTTAAGTATTGTTGAGCTTCAATACCTGATTCCAGTGAACATACCACACCCAGTTGGGGAAGACCCCTGGTTGTTATTCCCTGTCAAGCATTGTCGCAGTCACTGATCACTTGCAGAGCAAACTGAGTGTGCTGCATACCCTTCTTATGAAGGGCTGCCCTAAAGCATGCCAATAACATTGTGCAGGGCAGAATAGAGCCAAAGCAAACAGATACACCAGTGTGGTGTGTTTTTTTCTCAATCCAGACTTCTTTCTGCTATTGGTCAGATGCAGCAACAGTAGTCAAATGAAGGAGTTGAATCCTTGACTAGCACCAAACATGCCCATCAAAATCAAAACACCTTCAAGGACAGCATAGTCCAACAGAAATGACAGTGCCTCTTGTATGTTTGCTTTTTAGAATCCTACTTTTTTGTTCATGCACGGCAACAGCATGGATCCAAACCCTTGGTTGGCAGCCAGCCCCACATGTGGTTCAGGTTTTATGATCATGGCAATAGAAGTAGTGATATGCGCTGTAGTAGTTAGCTAAAAAGAGGGGTCCTCACAACAGCAGGCCCCCATCTACTTACCTTTACATATCATCTGGTAAATCCATAAACAGTTCACTTTGCCTGCATGAACTTAAGGTATAAGATAACACCCTTACAATTTTTTGAAGTGCGTATCATGGATTCACCATGAGTTGCACAGTAACTCACAGTTATGCAAGACCAGTGGCTATTTAGCCACAAGGACTTGGGAGTGAACTGCCAAAGAGTAGCAAGAGAAGCAATGACTGGATTATCCAGCACAATAGCTAAAGTTGAGTCCCCTCCTCATCTCTCAGAACACAGAAAGAGAGCTGACTTGCCTTTTGGTTGAGTCAGAACCTGTATGGAGGGTTGAGAGCCCACTTGGACAAATATACATGGAGGAAGTGAGACCCTCCTTGAGGGCACCCTCACTGGAGGCCTCAATAAGGTTCTTTTTGCCCTGGGGGCTTGATCCCCAACATACCAAAACAGACCAAAGTACCTCTGTCTGAGTCCAGAGATCTTGATTAGTAGGTGTGCTTGGAGTTAACATTGGAGCTATAGGCCTTTACTTCAGAGCTTCGGACCTTTGCTCTCCTTGCTTACCCTTTCTTCTATATCCTTTTGGGAATCACCTAGAGTGATACAAGCACATCTCTGCCCATAGGTATAAAGTCCCTTTGGTTTTTTCAAACTCTTCAGTTGTCTTGTATCTTCTCGGGCAGCAGCTGAGGTGAGCTCCATTTTATTTATATTAGTTCATTATCTCTCATTCATGTAGTGGGTATCTTTGCCCTTTACTTAGGTGCATATAGTTGTTTTGCACCTCCTTGGGCAGTAGCTGAGTGGGCATTTCAACCCTTTACTTAGATTGACATATAGAGTAGTGCAGGTACATGAAGTAAAGGTTTGTCTTATAGGAATTGGCCACTCCAGAGATGGAATCTCTCATGCAACACAGCCAGTTTGTTTTCTCTGATTGCAGACATGATGCTAACATGTGGCATGTATTCTTTAATAGGGGCCTTGAGGCATTGAACAATTATAGAGTAAGTCCTTTTCACATAGATCATTTATCACATATTGAAGTTGATTGCTCATTCAACTTTTTTTGATCAATCAGCTTTTGATTATTGTTCACTCTGAAATCCTACTTTATTGCATTTTCATGCCACAAGATTCTGAACCTCACTTGGCTTTAGCAAAGCTCAATAGAAATATGAGAAAATCACAAAGAATATTGTACTGGGGCTTACATGAAGAAAAAAGTAAGCTGTGTCATTGATCAATGATATTGCCATGCTCAATTATCATACTACTATGGGTGGAACCTTCCACCTTTGCCTCTGGGGCCATGATTAGCACTCTGATGATGCTCAAGGAAATGAAAGATTTCTTTGTGCTTCCTGGGATTGCAGGAGGTGCTTGTCTTGGTATGCATCTCTTCCTAGACTCTTACTAGTCTGATTATGAACTCCATTGGTAGCTTTTCAGGAACACATGCACAGCTTGCTCCCATCCTGGAATATCCTGCTTTATATCTACTCCATTTTCCTTCTACTGGTATTGCTAGCATTACTTATTAGCACCAACATTGCTGTATGGGCCTGTGAAAGAATCAACTATGTCCATTATCTTTGCACCTGATAATCCATTTAGAACTAAATTCAAGGTCATGGCTTGATCATCACAAATACTTTGAAGTAAGTCCTATATGTGTTGCAATATCCACTGATTGGGCTTGGCAGCTTCTATTTTTCCTTCTTTGTGCCCTCTGTTATGCTTTCTTGTTTTCATTGTCTCAGACTGGCCCACTGCTACTATGGCCCTTGATTTGGCTTGGTCTTACACACATCATGTTTAATCCAATTCATGTATGTCTTCTACTTGTTGGTGGACAATCAAGAACATTACAAAGCTTGGGGCTAGTGGCATGTGAAAGCTTATGCCATCTTGAAATCTGAATGCTTTCTTAGTTCACCAATGAGTGAGAATTCTATTGTACTCAAAAATTGTAGGAGATGGAGCCCCTCTCTCCTGGAGACTGCCAAGGTAAGCAAGTAAACAAACATACACATTGTATCTGAATGCTACATATATGACAAATGGGAACTTGAAGCAAAGTACATAAGGCTATAAAAGCATATTTTAGTGATAGACCTGCTGCTCTCTATGAGTTCTAGTAGTATAGACCAAAGCTACTACAATTGGTGAAATCAAAATCAAAAATGTTTTTGCTAGTAGGCTAAGCACTTGTGCCTCAGAGGTTATGCCATGGAAATTAAAGATAGAGGAGGGGAGCTAGGTGTTTATTAGTGCATACATATATACATCATAACCTGTATGAGAAAGTCATACCACCAATGCAGACCAGGTGAGCATCTGTGTTGATACATTGACTTGAACTTTACAACAGGTGACATTGATTTTATGTACCAGAAGGTAAGATGGAAGTCCTCAATCCTTAAGGGCCAACTCCATTCTGTTGCCATTCAGTCTACTACTGACTCAGATAACCATGCCCCACAAGCATAGCACTTGATATATTCAACTTGCCATAGGTGGCCCAAGATACAAACTCAGCCTCATAAAGATTCCTGGGCTGGAGGGTTACTTGGGGTGGAGTGTGCTGAGAGTGGACAGCATGACTGATCAAACTTCAACTGCTACAGGTCCAGAAACAATATGATTGTACTGGTCAGTAGCATTTTGCACTGATGCCTCATGCACAAACTGTTTGAAGAGCTTGCAGATGAGGTCTTTGAATGTTCAATACTGGACTCATTGATCAAGGGATTCTACATTTTTGGGAAGCCATGTCCTCCAAGAACAGTCCAGTATAGAAGACATGATCATCTTTGCGATCAGGACCAGTGATTTTAAAGGTCCTGAAATACTTTAGTAATTGACTAATCCACTCATTAAATTTCTTAAAATCATCTTAACCTCCATACTTCCCCAGCTTGGGAAGGCTCATGGCCTTTAACCTCAGGACCAACTGGTCCAGTTGCTTAACCAACCTGTTCCCTGATACAGCCAATGTATTGGCACTGCATGAAATCCACATAGCATATGTTACCAGGGGTAAATTCCTTGAGGTATTGCTGGTTTGTGAAGGATCATCCAATGGTCCTCTATTCCCTTGATTTCTATATGGATCATTTGGGTTGTTAGAAGGACCTCCTCCATATAGGCCCCTTCCTAATAGGATGGTTTCCCCATCCCTGTCTTCCAGATACCCATCATATATGACTTCCAGCTCATTTTCCTTGTTGGACTCTCCATCAGAGGAATCTCCTTTGTTGGACCCTCCTGCATCAGGAGGATTCCCTCTACCAGCCATTGTTGCTTGTCTGTGAGTGTTTTGGCAATTTATCTCCTTATCTTGGGCTGGCCCAAAGATGTGACAGATAATGTCTGAGTCACATCCAGACAGGTGCCCAGATTAAATTGGAGATATCAGACTCACTTTCAGATTTGACACTCTAGCAGCCTTTTCAAGATGACACTTTGTATGTTGATACTCATAAGGGTCATGACTTAGAAGGTCCAAGAGATGCTTATGGATGCTAAACAAGGGTCACATCAAGTTAGTCAAGTGTTTGTGAGGCAACCCAAAGTCTGCCATGTTTGTAGAACTCATAGCATTTAGTTTGTCAGGATCCTTCTCATCTTCACTTTTCCTTAATGCTTCCTTTCACTGGAGAGTGATCATCACTGTGGCATGTGTCAGTCATGTGCCTTCCCAAATTGGAGGTCACAGTATTACAAGGAAATTATTCACCATTTTGCCCTGATTTTAAAGTCACTACACTTTTCATAGTAAATTGATCAGCATTTTCAGATTTCATGTTGATGCCTAGAAACCATGAGGAAAAAGGGGTAAAAGTGCTTCATTGGACCACATCTGGGGCTGCCTGTGCAAAGGATTGCTAAATCACTCTAAATTTTGAGACAATTTCTTGAAGCCAAGAGTGAAAATACACTGACATGAGAAATCTTATGATGCATCCTGAGTTCATTGAGCTTCTTCTTTATCTGCTTGGTGCACTATTCATCTCCTTTTCTCTCTTTGCATAGAATGATTCCACCTTCTCAAACTTGGCATCAAGCAGACTGAAAAATTCAACATGGGTTGCGGGCAGGTTGGCAAGAATTGTGTTCAAGGGTAGTGGGCTGGGGGATGCTATTAAAACTGGTGTTAAACTATGAGTAAAGCTGAACAGACAGAAAATACATATGTGAATATTGGAAAATGAGGAATGAGAATGAATGGTACAGTCAGTGCTGTGTTGGATCAACAAGGCAGACTCAAGGTTATGCTCAGTGAAGGTTCTGGAAGAGTTTAAAAGCTCCAATTATTGACCATTATTCAAATTTGAATATGACTCACTTCCTTGGTAACTTGTTAGGTGCCTAATAGGAGGAGTTGGCATGACATGTGTGACTTTATTTGTTGCAATTGCAGGACAAGATTCAGAACCTGATAGATTCACAACACATGCCAGAGCTGTGCTTTCCAGGTTCAAATTGTCCTGTGTGAGAATGAGCACATGAATGTCAGAGAGAAAATTGGTAAAGGATGATCCTACCTTTGCAGTTCTCAACTTTCTCCTTGTTAGTTGAAGTGGTACCATGCTCACCCTTCAAAGATACTAGGTTGTCTTGCTGGGCATTTATGATCCCTAGCTCCACTTCAAGCCCATGATAGTCTCTGTTGAATAGAAAATCACTCATTCATCGACCAATGCATAAGTAACAATGTTAGGTGTAGATATTCAAATGAGATGAAACAAAACCCATTATGTATAGGCCTTTTTTCACTTAGGAGTCCATCAGATAATTTAGTCAGATGAATGTCTAGAGATGTGGCTTGGAGATATTCACTGGGTATCTTGGAGGCATCTGTAGTGGAATGAAGAAAGGTAGCATTCAGTTAGTAGGGATAGTAGCCAGCATTGCAAAACAAACTTTTGCTTACTAAGCAAACTTCATATCTCATTGGTGCAAGCTATCTGCCCAGATAGGTATACCCTATATTAGTAGTTGGTGCTCAAAGTTATGATCCTTTGATTGAAATATAACTGAAAGTCAATGACCATAACAAAATGCCTATGTGAATGTCTAGAGGGGATAACATATGTTGAAAATGCCAGTGAGTGTCATCATGAATATGGGTTTGACAACAAACACATGTACATATATCTCTTATGTAAAGCCCAAGAACTATAAAATTTCAAATACAATCAACTTCAAGTTGAATCTCCATCACTATTTTTGCCATCTGCAAAAGTTGTCCCAAACCAATCACAGCCACAAGTTCATGATTATGATTAGCTGCCATTATCCAAGTCTGTTCACACCCAGCCCTATAACTTTAGTGAGTGCATACTGGCATTGGGATTGACAAAACATTCCATCAGACTATAAATAAAATTGCGACCTTATTGCTGTGCTCCATTGAGTGTAAAATAAACAGTAAAAGTGATAGCCAAAGAACAAGCTCTCAGTTCAGGTTGCTCAGGCATATTAGTAGTGAGTCACACTATTGTAGCCTCACAGCCAAATTGAACCAATCACATGTGTGGCTTATTTAGCCATTGTACCCAACTGAGCTGTACCTGGGGTCTTTTCCTAGCTGTCTCCAAGGTGCAACTTTCTTGAATGTGTTTTCCACATCAATTTGACTTTAGCTATAAGATTAGATAGTTTTCTGCCTAGTGCTATCTAAAATGAGACTTCTCTTCAGATGTCTAAAGATCTGAACTGTCTTTCTCTGCAGTCAATTCTGCACTCCTTATATACATAGGAATAGTAGCTATGTTGGACTATGCAAATCCTTCCAGGCTCTGCTGAGCTTCTTGTGCCATAGGTGCCCTTCTCATGGCAATACAAGGCAATGCTAGAGTAATAATACTATTTTTGTGGCTGTGCATGGCTGTGCATCTTTGCTTTTCTCATTGGATAACAGCTTGAAGGCTGTGTGTGGCTGTGCTTACACAGGTATGTAGCTATGCATCTTTATAGAAACCTTGACTATGTTCACCAAAATAACTGACTCAGTTTGAACCAAGTTGATTCAAGAGTGAACTGGTTCTTGGGAGGTGGTTTGCCTCAACTGCTCAATGCTATGCTTAAGTGGCAATTGGGCAGCACTCTAAGCATTACATGAATAGGCATTTAGTACTATGCAGCTTTGGATTAGCATAAACCACAAGACTAGTATAGTTAAGTAAGATAACAATATACATAGTATTAATGGATGGAGATTCATTGATATTTCAATGGGAAAACTCTGAAACAATCTGGGAAATTGGGGGTAATTAGATCACATTGGGAGGAGTTACTTGTTCCTATATTATCAAGAAGATTGGTTGGTTGGTTCATTGGAAATTTTGGATTCTTTATGACTTCCACACATATTTCATTGCATGCAGGTCAGCATGACTCATTCTTGATGAGTAAAATGGATAGTGTAAAGATAAGGAAGATAGAAGCCTAGACCTTTCTTCCTGAATTGGTAGTTTAGTAATAAAAAAGTAGAAATAGAATACTATCAATTCAATACAGTCCAAGGACTTAAAAGGCTTCATTTAGCAATGACTATATACATCTCCTGCAGTCTGAAGGTCTCCTGCCTATGTGCAGGATCATCTCCAAGTTATCTCTCTCTCTCTTTTTCTTTATCTTTGTCATCTTTCCCACATTTCTCTACCAGTGCCTATCCCAGCAACCACAGTGTTGTCCTGTGTTGTCTTACCATTGACCCATCCATTTCATTGGTCATGGTCCCATGTTGCCACCATTCCAGTTGCCATGGTACTGTCCCATACCATCTGCTCTTAATGCATCCACTGACTGTGGCATAGTCCCACATCACTACTGTTCCAGCAGTGGTGGTACTGTCTCACTATTAACCCATCCATTCCAGCAGCTGTGTCCATTCCAATGGCCATGGCTATATCCTGGGTTGCCCCCTTTCCTCTTCCTAGTACTTTGGGTCTGGTGCTTGGTGCATGTGCTGTTAGACCACTCCTATCAGATGTGAAAGTAGCTCATACCTCCAGATGGGCTGGTGCAGTTCCTTGGTGCTAGAAAGCACTCACACTTTTGCCTAAATTCCCACACCATTCCCACCTCCCTCTCTTGCTCTCATCCTCATGCCTGCATCCACCTGGAATGATGGCCAAAGACTTTAGGCTTATGCAAAACTGGATGGAAGATGTTGGCCTTGATCTGGATGGTGCCATGGCATGATTGTGTTCATGGTCATGGTTTTGTTTGCTCTTGTTTGGGTATGGTCACTTGATGCTGCTCCTATAGCAGCCATTTTCACCAATTTTCCCAGGCTGCCCTGTCAACACCACTTTTTCTTTGCATGTAAGTTCATTTGTCGTTTTCATGTTCTTTCATCTTCACTCAGTATTGCACTGAATGAAGCACTTACCTCTTGGCTTCCAGCTCAGGTGCTGTGTCAGCAGTGGCATCCAAGGAATGTAGTGTGGCACATGTTTTTAGTGGCAATTGCACCTAAACTGGCATTTCCATTGGTGTTGGTTTGATTGGAAAGATTTAAATTTTTACATCATGACACCTGGCCCATAGTTTCCTTTTGTTTTCCATCTCATCCACTACCCATTGCTTGCAGGAATACCTGTCCACCTATGGGTCTCCATGGCCTAACTTTCTAATTTCTTATAGCTTGTAAGAAACCATGGCACATGATACTGATTTTTTTCTCTTTTAGAACACCATGAAAGAAAAGGTCTATGGTGTATATGATGCTCATTTTCTTTCTAAAAGTGCTTGAGATTAGCACTGGAAAAAATGTGACAAGCAAGGCACTGTTGTGGGCCAGAATGGTAGACACATTATCAGCTAGTATAATACAAATGGCATTTTTTGTGCTATTTCTCAGATATACATAAGTGCCCATCACAGAGAGGTTTTATTACTATTGATGGCCTCAAAAAACACATAATAACCAAAGGTCTACTTGGCTTGGACCAGAGGCAAAGGTTAGTGTAGGATACTCTTAATTTCATTGATTACAAATTGACCTGTTCTATTCAGTCTATGCGACAGAACAATAATGGGATGGAAGAAGTTGTCAATTCTTCAAATGTGAGTTGTATTATGGGCTATTTTGAGTGACTACAAACTAATTGTATATGTCTAGTCAAAAAACCAGGATAATAGTGGAATGGAAATGGGTGGTAGTCCTTCTAAAGTGAGCTGGGCTCAGGTTATTGTGAGTGACTGCCAACTCATTGTGTCTCTAGTTGGGAAATTGGAATCAAGATGTGATGGAAGTGAAGGGCAGCCCTTCCCAGGTGAGTTGCATTTCAGGTTATGTGAATGACTTCCAATTGACTATATCTTCAGCCATGGAATCAGAATGATAATAGGATGAAAATAGGGGGCAATCCTTTCCAGGTGAGTTAGATTTCAGGTTATTGTGAATGACTACCAACTAACTGTATCTCCAGCTAGGGAATCAGAATGATGATTGGATGGAAATGGGAGGCAGCCCTTCCTAGGTGAGTTGTGTTTCAGGTTATTGTGAATATTTTCCAATTGACTATATCTCCAGCCTGGAAATCAGAATGATAATGGGATGGAAATGGGAGGCAATCCTTTCCAGATGAGTTAGATTTCAGGTTATTGTCAGTGACTTTCAACTAATTGTATCACCAGTCACAGAATTTGAATTATAATGGAATGAAAGTGGCAGGCAACCTTTCTTAGGTGAGTTGGATTTCAGGCTAGTTTGAGTGACTACCAAACTAATGTATATTATATACTCTTCAGCAGAGTCTTTTGTGCCACAACTGGTCCATGACAACTATCTTCACAAGCTTCACTTGGTTTTTAATATCAAGTTTAAATTTCTCATATGTGACCTATGCGATGAGGCCATTTTATCCACAGCAGTGAAAGAACATTTAAAAATCAAGTATAATGCACTGTTTACTGCATTTAGGCAGTCTTAGTACCAACTTGCTTTATCAATCCTGGACCAAGACCTAGAAAGTACTGTCTTACCTGCCAACTTAGATCATTGCTTTATAAGCCCTTGGCTTCAAAGCACTCATTGGTGACCACACAGTCTAACTGTAAAAAACCTTCAAAGTCTCATTGCTTTGCCATAAAGAAACAAGGATAACTTAAAAGTGCTACATGATGCAGTAAAGGTCTACTTTGATAAGGCATTGGACATTATGGACACAATGGATACTCTAGTCTTGCAATGTATCAACTCACCTGATCCAGCAAGATAGTAAGCATTGCCACTAACCTTTCAACTTTGACTTAAAATTAATATTCAAATTTAGTGGCATATTCAATACTCCCTTTTATAGGCATGCATTAAAAGACACCATCAAGGCCTATATTAGGCCAGTGGTTCATCCAATAGCCATGCTAATACATAATGTCATGCAACTTGACTTTGATGGTCTCACTGGATTTGTTACGATTTCATCCTTTCTCATCATCCTCATTGGCTAATGTATCGTATGATCCTCTTTCTCTTTTCCATTGGCTTATCGTATGACTCCACTTTCTTACTTGTACAGCCTCGACTGTGCATGGCTGTGTACGCAGCATCACTCATCCATACATAGTAGTTCATAGCTTGGTCTGTGCTCGTCTCGTCCCAGTATTTAAACCCATGTACATTAGTGTAAATGGCAGTCTTATCCATTTGTTCAATCCTTGCCTTAGGCTTGAGTGTGAATTAAGGGTACCGCTCCCTATCATCATCTACTCGCTTCAGACTTAACGATTAGTCTTGAAGCTTTGAACACTGGTTATTCATTGTCTTGCCCTTGAGCGTCACGACTCAAAGTCTAGGTCGTTACAGGATTGGCCACGAAATTGGATGACACATTAAGGATCAAGAAGGACCAATCAGAAGTTACCCAACAAATCCATTATCTATTTTGAAAATGTGAACAACATCCTAGCCCAAGTCCATAATGGATGACTCCTATGTGATACTAAGGGACCCTACAGAAGTTGGCCTGGCACTTATGTATGACTTTGAATAAAAAAAGGTCTTTCAAAGAGCCAAAAGATATCACAAGCACAATTGCTATGCTAGAGTATTGTATGCATCTTATTTTTTTAAAAGAGATTAGGACACAAGCAGTCTCTAAAGCAAGCCAGGATGAGATAGCACCATGTAACATGCTACAAACTTGGTTTACTGAAAAAAACCTTTCAACCTTTTTTTTCTTGAGATCCTTGCAACACAGGTATGATTGAGTCTATTATATATGTTTTTTTCTAATTTGACATTTAGAGCATTTGCAATTGCATATAATGCAATAGGTTAATTCATATTTGGTGGATTGATACCAATGGATGGATATTCATGAAATATAAAGGAACCATAATCAATTTTTCTGCCATCTGTTCCATGTTTCAAGATATGGAAAAGAATCTGGTGTTTATTTGGGAAAAGAAACTCCTAGGTGGCTTAAATCTCAAAGTGAACTATATGGACCTGGCAGATGATACTACATGCAAGGAAATAGGTTATTCCTTTCTATCTGATTCAAGGTAAAATATAGATCCTATAGACAATTGATTTATGAATTATTTTTAAATTTACAGAAATACTGGTTTCAATAATCTGGATGTGTCTGGTACATGCAGCTATTAGAGATGAAGCTGCCTTTGATGGGTTTCTTAAAAGGCAAGAAGGAGGGTTTGTTTGAAATCAGGTCAAACTGTGACAATAGCGACAAGATTATGCCATACTTCAAAGAATCCTTCTTTTGAAAGTGGCAATGTTGAGTGGTGCTAGGACCTAGCAGAGGAACTAAGTTAACAGCACTGGTTTACCACAACATTCAAATACAATCCATGATTTTTGGGCAACACTTAACCATTCTTCACCAATGCTTCAAAACTACTGCCCTCATTGGACATGACAAGTTCATACCTCATGGCTTAGATACAATTACCAGTGATATTCTCATTCAAGATCTTGTAATTGCTCATCCCTTTGCCCACCTTGCAGCCAAGATTTGTTTTGAAGACCCTGAAAACATTCAACTATATTAGGACTTGCTATTTGTTGATTTTGATAAAATGTTCGCCACTAAAGATCTTTCTTCTATCATGTCACATTACAGTCACTCCCATTTTCACTATGTCCTTATAGCCAATCCTTGGCACCACATTCAAACAGCATGGAAATGAAAATTTAGATGCTTTTCTGATAAGGTTTTGGAGTTGGAAGAAATGGAAAATGTGGATACCTTACAAGCAGGACACACACAGGCTACTAAAAATCAGATTTATGGTCTAAGCACCAATAGCCTATCCACAAGTGTAGCTGAGGACACCCTTTCTTTGTTTTTGTAGGCAAGTAGCAGATGGCAAGAACATTGGAGTAGCACCAGGTGGTCAATTCAAACCATATCATCAAGTACAAGCTACTCCTGTCACTACCACTGGCATAGCTCAGAAACATGATCCAATGGTAGATTATATTGCAAACAAGATAATAGAGCATCTTGTGGTCACAATGATAACACTGCTAGTGGTAATAGTAGAAGCCTTCCTGAGGTTATGGCAAAAAAGGTGCTTTTTGAGGGAGGGGAGTAGAGGATGTTACCAAGGTTGTTGAGGCTGTTAATACAAAAGGGAAAACAAGAAAGAAAAAGGAGGAGGATGTATTATAGGCATTTCAGACACTTATCCAGGCTATTATAAAGTTAGGGCAGAAACCAGCCAGGGAGCATGATAAAGATGAGATCACATACCAGTAACAGCAATAGAAAGAGAAAGAGAAAACCATTTTACAAGTATATTCAAATTTTACTAAGTCCCGACATATTTTTGTTAACACTTGGTACACTTTTGGTACACTTTTTCTACACTTTTTCTACACTTTGACATCTCCTTTTTGGTACACTTTTGGCACATTTGACCATACTTTTTGGTATACTTTTGACATACTTTGACAACACTTTTTGGTACACTTTGACTACACTTTTTGGTATCTTTTGGCACACTTTTGATATAATTTTATTTCTAATCAAATGTTAATAAAAGTCTAGAAAAAGTATATCAAAAGTGTCTCAAAAAAGTACAGTCAAAGTGTACTAAAAGTATACCAAAAGTGTACCAAAAGTGTATCAAAAGTGCCAAAAGTGTACAAAAGTGTACCAACAAAGTATACCAAAAGTGTACCAAAAAAGTGTAGTCAAGGTGTACTGAAAGTGTATCAAAGGTGTACCAGAAAGTGTAGTCAAAATGTACCAAAAGTGTACCAGAAAAATGTAGTCAAAGTATATCAAAAGTGTACCAAAAGTCTAAAAAGTGTAGTCAAAGTGTATCAAAAGTACTAAAAAGTGTGGTCACTCTGTACCAAAAGTGTACTAAAAAGTAGTCAGAGTGTACCAAAAGTGTACCAAAAGTGTACCAAAAGTGTAGTTAATGTGTACCAAAAGTGTACTAAAAGTGTAGTCAATATGTACCAAAAGTGTATCAAAAGTGTACCAAACCAAAGTGTTAGTGATTTGATAATGTGTGGGAAAATCAGAGTGTGTGGGAAAAGTAGTTGATAATACTTTACAAGAATATTAATTATTTGATACTCAGACTCTAGAAGTCTAGAAAGTCTGGAAAGTCTGGCAAGCTTTGGAAAAGCTTTGGAAGTGGCTGGAATGCTGGAAATCCTGGAATACACATGGCTAGTTGGTATCCTATGTAAGCAGAGGCATGAAGTGGTGCAGGATGAGGTCTGTGCAAAAGCTAAGCAAGGTGGCAGTTTTCCTTTGCTTCCTGCCACCTCCATCAGCTTGAGCAAGCATCCACTCACAGACATCCTCTCTTTTGTTGTCATCTACACTCTTAGCCTACAACAACCAACTTATGGCTGATCCTAACCTCGACATATGCCCAGACGATGCTTGACTGGAATTCGAAAATGCAAGACTCATTTTCACAGTCAACAGCAAAACTGAAGCAGAAGCTATCGCACTTCTCGAAAACCTCTGGCACCTGAGCAATGCCAGGAAATTGAAAACTGGGAACAACAATGCGAAGCGAACACAAAGATCGAAAGGAATCACAGAGAACACACTGAGCAGCAAGCTGAGCAGCAGCAAGCTCTTCATAACAAAGAGGAAGCAGACGCCAGAAAGGAGGAACACAAGAAGTACAAGAACAAATTTGCACTGATTCACCAACAAAGGCATCTGCAATGCAGAAGAAGAAGAATCAGGCAATGAAGACCTTCTCACCTTGGTGCAAACAGACAAGGGTCCCACCTTCCAAACCAGCGCTTCAGTCAAAGCGAAAAAACACAAGGTGAAAGACGAATCGCTATCTTGTGAGGAATTCTGCCAAGCGAGCTACCGCATGCTCAATGCCATGTGCCAACAAGAATGACCAGAGGATTGTTTGATGATGGTCAGAGACTTCTGCCTAATGATCGTAATACATAGCTGGCGCCATGACCCCAGCAAGTACCATCAACACACCCTCCTCGTCTACCAAGGGAGGATCCAAAAAGACTGGCACAAAACCCTAGGAATGGCGGACGCATTCCATCTCCTTCTGCTATATGCTGGACGCCTCAATGACTACCACCAAGAATTGCTGGACAACGCCTATGCATCCAAAATAGAGGCGATATGCACAGTCAGTTTTTCCACCTGATTTTTTTGGACCCAAATTAATTTTTCCTCCTCTCCCTCTCCTCTTCTTCCACCTCCTGACTCATATGCCGCACCCAAACTCTACCCATCCCAATGCCGCACACAGGCCTCTTTTCCCATGTGGATCCCATTGGGACACGGGTTCACAACATACCCCTCATCCAACTGCATACATGGCCTCAACGCCTGCGCAAAATCCCAACCGACCTCTATATTGGACATGTGCGCACGCCGCTGGTAGACCTCGGCATATACATACCCATTGCTCCCATACCAGGTAGCCTCAGGTCTATCAAGCACTTCGTCCAAACAGAGCCACTCCCACTCTTCCAGCTTCTCCAAACGCCCCATGTCCCCACCTTCTGCTGATCATCCAGATGCAATGCAATCCAAATGACCTTGCTCCTTTCGCACCAACTTGCAGTCCTCCCCCCATTCAACAACACACCAACCTGCCGAAACATACCCCCAAGCCCCCAACACCTTCCCAGTATGCACGGTATGCCTTGGGAGGCACAAGCACTTGATGCCAGTTGTTTTCTGCCCAGCCAAGCACACTTGGGATGACCAATTTGACACCTTCATCAAACATTTCAACAAGGCCTTACAAATCAAAGACATAGGTATCACCCTCTGCAGCACCTGGCAATGAGATGGAGGATGTCTCGAAAAGCATGACAACATGCACCAATGCTCAGGATGCAGAGCGCTCACCCATGGCGCTTGTAAATGCCCTCATACTTGTAAATGCCAGCCGCGCACTTCCTACAAAGCTGAGGCCTGGGAGTGCACACTCCAATGGGTGAACTTAATCAACTGTTGTAGGAATCCAGTGGATCCTACGGTTGTAGAGAGGCTTTTCACAGGTTCCTAGGTGTTCCCCAACATGTCCCTCAAGAGTCCCTTTGCCATCTGTGTCTGTCCCATGTGATCTGTGAGTTATCCATCTTTATCTGTGCTTATCCAGATGTTTCCTGTGCTTCAGATACTCCGGATTCATATCTTACCATTTGTTTGTGTCCAGATCAGTTGGTCGACGCCAATTTGCCTTGTTCTAGACTATCCTTTATTCATTTGATGTCGCTAGACAGTCCCTAGTGTGACCTGCAGGGATGTTTCTGTTATTTCCAATAGTGACACACAGTCTGGGTATGCCCAGACTATAAAGCCTTGTCCTCAGGACTTAAAATATATCTTTCTGTTTTCCATCTGAAGGTCTCCTGCCCGTGCACAGGATCTTTCTCATCTGCATTGACAGCGCCATTGCTGTTCATATCCAGAATCCGTATTTCCAGACTCTCTCTTGTTCTCATGTCTCTGTCAAGTTGGGTGTCCATGCACCTTGTCTTGGATCATTCCCCACTCCATTCTACGACATTCCCAACCAGTTTTATGCTCCCTTTTCGTCATCTGCTCTCCAGACTTGTGTTTCTGCACTTTCCCACACATCTGAAATGTTGGATTCCTTCCATCAGTGCCTGGATACATGGAGCATCATCTTCCTACTCATAGGAAACCACCCAGAATCCCTTGGGATGAATCCCCTCACATTCTATCACCTTCCCAACCATCTTACATTATCTTCACCATTTCCCCTCCATCCCATTGGATTTATGCAAAGGTTTCATTGTAGGATATCTGCCTCTCTCCCATGTACAAATCCCTCTGAATAGTACCCCATTTCTGTCTATGATACAGAGTTCCATAACATGGTGAATAAAGAAATTGCGAAAGAATAATACCTAGGCCCATTCCCCCTTGCCATAATAGAAGCCGTTCTAGGCCCCTTCCAATCATCCTCCTTATCTCTAATACCCAAACCGGGAAAGCCAGGCAAATTCTGTTTAGTACAGAACTTCTCCTTCCCCATCCAACCCTCTTCATGTTTTCCCAACCCTTCTATCAATAATACCATCACTACCAACTTCACCTCATGCACATGGGGAAAATTCTCCACCATCTACCTACTAATAGCATGACTCCCTCTAGGATCACAGGCAGCCACCTGAGATGTTGCAGAAGCATACCGCACAATACCACTACATGAATCGCAGTGGCTGGCAGCTGTTGTACACATAGTGGAGAACCAAGCATGCATAGACACATGCATAGCTTTTGGAGCATCACCCTCCTGTGGTGCCTATGGGCATCTAGCTGACACAGGAGCCGAAATCCTCTGAGCAAATGGCATTGGCCCACTAGACAAGTGAGTTGATGACCACATTTTTTTCACATTCCACATGAGCACCTTCTTGACTACAACCTAGCCAGACAGCAATGGCACTCTGAAATCGCAATAACTGATGTGAGATGCTCAACCTCAAGGATATCATTTGAAGGTATCACATGCAACGATGGTCTGATTGAAGAATTCAGCAAGGACTGCAGTTTCCCCATCTCACCAATCAATCTCCCAGATCCAAAGAAGATACTCTATTTACATACAACATCGCAGATATTGACAAGCTATCTCAATATCTAGGCATCCCATGGGAGTCATCCAAGGACCAACCATTTGCGTTGTCAACTACCTACATAGGTTTCACCTGGGACATGTTGTGACGAACAGTAGCAATCAGTCCTCCCAAAGCGACCAAATATGCCGAAGCCATCGACAAATGGCTAGTGAGACACAAACACACCCTTAAAGAGATACAGAAACTGTATGGCAAACTACTACATGCTGCCTTAGTACTCCCACAAGGCTGAGCTTACCTGACAGGCCTTGAAAGCATGTTGGCAATGTGTGCGAAAAACCCTTTCTCCCACATTGCCCCAACAAGGGTCTCGACCAAGATTTAAAGTGGTGGCACGACAAACTAAGCACAGGATCAGTCATCTGAACCATCCATCCATGCACTCCCTCAGCACCTCATTCCCTTTCTTACAGATGCCAGCAACCCTCTCTTAGCAAAAGAACTCAAAGAGATCAGAGAAGGACGCTACTCATCAAGCACCACCAGAACACTCACACGCCTACGAGAACAGCAGGAAGCAGCCAAGCAAACCTGAGCAGAGAGCCAGCGTGAGGACGAACTCATCATTGACACCTTTCAGAGAGATCAGCAATGACACAACTCATTTCAACTCCCTACTGCCCTCTGCAGTGAACCCACCCTCCAATGCTCCAAAGCCTTGCCCCTACCAACCTTATCTCCGCCCCCTCTCCTCACCATATTGCCCTCACTGCCTCACCAAAGGACTAACTCTGTCTCTGGACCCCACTGATCACATCTGAATCCAGACGCCCAACAAACGGAGCTGTACCCATCATTACCATTTCAGACCAAGCTCTTGACCGCATTTTAGAAGTAATTGGAGCCTCATGGACAGACAGCACCAAGGAACTCTATGGCAATGCCCTGCTGACCTACCACATGTACTATGACCTTCACAGCCCTTTTCCTGAACATGAACACTGCCCCATCTCAAACTCCCTCCTCCTATCCTTCTTATCCAGCTGTGCAGGTGGAGCTGCTGGCTTGATGCTCTCCAACTATGCAGTGGGCATCAAAGCTTGGCACCTACTACACAGTCAGCCATGGCTCATCCACCAAGATGAACTCAGGCTCACCTTACAAGGAGCAGTGTGTCTAGCCCCAGCTCACTCCAAATGAGACAAATGCCGCCCTTAACAGTCGATGACCTAAAAATCATAAAGTCCAACCTTGACCTCGGTGATCCATGTGACATGGCAATCTTCGCTTGCATTGCAACAGGTTTCTACTGTACAGTGAGGCTCAGAGAACTCACAGTACCCAACATAAAAGACAAATTCAATCTGCAAAAATATATTACACAACAAGATTTCGCAATGATGGAAGATCAGAATGGCCTTCCAGTCATTAAACTTCACCTTCCTTTCACCAAATGCAACACAAAGGGTGAAGACATCCAATGTGCACCACAAACCGACTGTATCACCAACCTGGAAGCTGCGCTCACAAACCACTTCCGCATCAACCTAGCTCCATTGGATACACATCTGTTTGCATGGAAACATCCTAAAATGGGACTCTGCCCTCTCTTCAAAACTCAGGTCACATCCAAACTGGCAGACATCGCCAAACGCAACAACCTAGCAGACCTAAAAGGCCACAGTTTACGCATTGGTGGAACACTCTTCTACCTACTCAAGGGAGTCTCTTTCAACGTAGTCAAGGTGATAGGAAGATGGGCAGGAGAATCATTCATACTCTACCTATGACATCACGCACTTATTCTTGCTCCCTGCCTACAAGCCAACAACCACTGGCAAAAAGTCTTCAATGACATCATGCAAATCGCCATGCCACCAGTGTGCTAAGGGTAAGCAACCTTCACTCCTAACAGTTGGGTTTCCAGCCTCACTGGATGTGTCGCTAAGGCTCCTAGTTCCCAGGTACACAGCTCACCTTCACCCTTTAGGCTAGGGCCCAGCATTGAGTCAGAAACCCTTCAGGTTTCACCCAACCACACACAATCTCATAGTCTTAATCTCTCATCCCCAGTTTCCTTTCCTTCACACTTAGGGACTCACACATGCTACATACCTACTTGAATCACCATCCTTTCTAGATTCCACACGAGCACACAAATCACACAGATTGCTGATTAGTAGCTGGGCCTTGTGTTCAGCTTTGGAGGTACTGAACATTATAGAAGTTCATTACTCTCTATGGTTGCAAACCCCTCTTTCACAGCTTTCCAAGTCATCATTCCATATTCATCCATGTCAATCTGTGTCCAATCCATCCCAATCCATATCAGTCCATTCCATTTCCATTCAATGCATTCATGTCTGGTCCTCCAAACCTCTTCTTACTGTACCATTTGTGTTCAGACATCACACATTGAGGCTCTAGGCTTGCACCACTGTCACTGCCATATCATAGAGGCAGCCCTCTTTATTTTCCATTGCTTCTGGCAGGGATGACAGGGTCCCTGGAAGTTTTCTCTAGTATTTCCAATACACACTATATAGTCCAAGAACTTAAAAAGCCTTTGTCTTAGGGACAAATATACATCTTCTTGCAGTCTAAAGGTCTTCTGCCCATGTGCAGGATTGTCTCTGAGTCGTCTCTTCCTTCCTTTTCCTCTATCTTTGTTATCTTCTGCATCCAGTTCCAGTTCCAGTTCTGTGTTATCTGCTTCCATTCCAGATGTCTGATCCATGTTTCCCACACTCCAGACTCTCCTACTCATGCTCAAGATAGGATTGAGCAACTCCTCTCTTCTTCCCTTCTCAGAATCCCTGGGACAAGTCTTACTTGCTTCCCACACTACTTATCATGCTTACAATGTGAAGACAGTGGATGTGGAGAAGGGTGTATGTGATATGCTTTGGTGTGGGGAGCATGCAAGGGGCCACCAATGAACTGGTTTTCTAGGTATTTAGGTCCAAGAATGGATCCTTTGACAAGAAGAAGCTCATGCAAGATGAGGTGTGTCAGTGTAGTCAAGGATTGCCCATATGGGAACCTATGCATAATGTATCAGTAAAAGCAAACAAAAAGTCAGAGGATGTATAAGATCTTTAAGCTGGTGATAGGCTTGTTCAACAACACTGTCTTGACTTCATATAAAAATGGACACATGACTGAGATTGCATACTAGTATTTTGGTATGACAAACAATGAGGGTGTTGATGTTGAAACCATAACCAGCCAAGATGCTTGACATGTGGGACAAGATGCCAGGTTCATTTTCTATAAGACACTTGAGGATGTATCTAGAGAGATGAGTGAGGGTTGTTGGATAAAGAAGAAGAGACATACTTTTTGAGGGGCTGCAAGTTTGAGAAAGAAGTGTGTTGTAAAGGATGTTGGTGACAGCTTCTTCAGCAGTGTGAGATGGGGCATGTCTGAGATGGTGAGGAGCAATGGCTAAGAATGCAGTATGATCTTGTAGTCAAGTGTGGAGATGGAGTTGTTTGTTGGATGGGGTGGTTTTGGTGTGTATAGCATGGCACAGGTTGAGAATCACTTGGAGAATGATTCAAGATGAATGAATAAGTCAAATAACCTAATCTCAAATAACCTAATAAGATATTACTTGTGCAATTGGAGTACAGCCAAATTCAAGTACATAGAGATAAAAAAGGACAAGAAAATGGTGAGTAATGACAGACAAAATTATCCATGTCAATCAAGCTAGACAGCCAGGAGCCATCCAGTAGCTGCCCAAGTCAGAATACCTGAGTGAAAATGGATCAGCATACACCTTACAAGATGACACTTGATTGCTTAGCAAGTGGACTACTTACTGTTTCTGTGAGACCTTCAAGCCAGGTATAATATAGCCTTGGAATGGGCATAGGCTGGCCAAAAGTGGTGAATAGTGAATTAATTATTCTAATATGGAGATCTAGTGTTCTGTGATTGCCAGGCTTTGAAGTGCTGGAGTTCAATGATCTTCTCATGCTCACAAATGATACACTCTAACAACACTCTTTTCACATGAGACATGTTATATTGGGCAATTGATTTCAAGTGCAAGACATGCTTCCTGATTTTCTATATTTTCCATATCTCCTAACTGAAAATCTCAGTCTTCTAGTCATGGCAGTGCAGTCACAATGACTTACTGCAGAATCTCCATGATATGTTGAATAGACCTCATCAATGAACCCTTGTTTTGATTGATCCACAGAGGTGTAATCTTGAAAGGTAAATTGTCTGTAGGAAAGCTATGCAATCTTTGTGCTGAAGTGTTGGACATGCTGGACTTGGATACTACAAACTAGTACAAAGTGTGTGTGTGTTTGCTTGTGAAATAAATATTGCATGCTTGTTCCTGCTATCACATGCTAAGCTATGCCTTACTGTCCTTCCTATGGCAAATATGGGTTTTCAGATCACAAATCAGTAGCAAGACATATGAGCAAACCACACATTGGTTGTGCAAATTGGACCAACAATCTCATTCAACTTCCCTGATGGCCTTGTTCCTACTGCAACCACATTGATACCATGGCAGCTGACAAGCCTCCAACTGTTCAAGGCTATAGTGAAATGGATGATAATGAGATGCTTGAATATGCACAAGTAAAAGAAAAATCCCCTGCTATTGAGTATTTCCCTAGAGCTGCTTATGCATATAATAGTGACAAAGTATTTCTCAATAAGTCAAATTCAGCAAGTGCCACACTTCAAACATATACTATTCATTTGCTTCTCAGGGTGAGTGGGAGCTAGGCTTGTGGGGCTCCTTCACTCAAGTTTGAGCATAAGCACAATTGATTCACTTTTATCTCTCAATTTGGTTTGTCTTTTTCTTTTTTCTTGCTTCTTGGACATATCAGTTCACATCAGATTATAGATGAAATATTTACCACTCTCATTTTGGACTGCAAGAGAGCTGTGAAAGCAAGCAAAACTGTTATCAAGTGGTAATGAAACTCAAGTATGGAAGACTCATCATCCACTAGCAGCAATGCAGGATTTATAAATGGGAATACTTACTGATAGAATGTAGAAAGGCAGAGAGGAGCATTGTTGGTAAAAGAATCTGACTTGCAGGAGGTCAAGAGTGGCCAACTGATTCTGGGAGTAAGTCCCAGTTTTATATACTACAGGTATTGTTTGTACATATTATGTACTATTACCCAGTAGCTTTATGTATAGAATGTTATGGAACATTCTAGAATGATTTATCATCATATGATGTCATGCATAGCATGTGCTGACTGATCATCTTATCATATAAGTCATCATCATAACATCCTGTGAGATAAGGTCCTATCCAAGATACCTTAGTTAGTTAGCAAAATATCCATAAACATAACACCAAGAATTTGAGAACAAGTCACATGCCTGAGCAGTCATGTGAGCAGTCACATGCACAAGAACCAGCTCAACAGCAAAGTTGATACTGGCAAGCTGGGACTCCAAAAACCATCTGACAAGCACAATTGAATGATGTTCAAGTTTCCAATCAGGTGAGGACTATCTCAAGGAGTGAAAAATGTGGCTGCATGGACTGATCATAGTGTGATGTTGCTGCACTATATGGTGAGTAGCCCTATACTGGCAAGACTGTTCTTCTTTCTTTTCTTCATTGAGAACTGGTGCAATAATGAACTGTATTTGTGTACATACATAGAATAAAGTGTGCCCTCATACTGATTAATTAATATAATCTTGTCATAATGGTGGTAGTGCTGAGTGCACACTAGAATGAATCAATAACTCAGATGGGAATGATGGAAACAGGTTCTACACTGGAGGGACTGGGCAACAAGGATGCCAAGATGATCTTAGTCATATAGTCATTGATCCCCATTGGGGTAGGTGGCAGTGATGAAAATGCTGAGAAGGGTGAGGGAAAATGGGGTGGTGAGAGGTATGCCAGTGCTGCTGAAGGATTTAGCCCAGGGGTAGGGAAGACTGAACAAGTTGGTAGTATATTGTAGTGGTGGCTTGGGTGTCAGCCCAGCCAGCAATGAATGTGCTGACAATGCAAATACCCACAGGGACATCCTATTAGGGGCTGACAGCCTCACATGCGGTTCAGGTTCTTATGACCATCATGATAGCGCATGTGATAGAAGTAATCACATGCACCATAGTAGCTAGATAAAAAGAGGGGGCCTTACAACAGCAAGCCCCTATCTACTTACCTTTACAGATGGACAAGCATTTCCATATGCTCTTATGCATTGGTTTGACTGTATTGCAGACGAGCCTGATGATTTGACTAGGATGTGGATGGTTGCTCTGTTAGAGCCATGCTAGAGATGAACTCCAGTGTTTGTTGGAATCCTAGGGGACATTGGCCTCAGCTTATGTGCTGTGCACTTGTTGACATTTGTGTCCCAATATTTTGGAAAGCGGAGGTAAGGTGATCAGAGTTAGAACAAGAGAAGTTCTATAGAGTAGAAGTGATCAAAAGAGGAGTTTAACAGTTCCAGTTGATATTCAAGCTAAGCTAATACATGACTGCAAAGGAGTTTATATACAGAGTAGTGGACATCACATTAGTAATGGAGCAACATAGCATGAGTAAGAAGATGAGTAAAAAGGACAGAACAGAATAGAGAACAGAGCAGAGCTGTGTGAGCACAGGTTTTGGAGATAACAAAGAAGCAAGACTAGTACATAAAGAGAACAATAGAATGAGTCTGGAGGAACAGAAGTATCTACAGAGCAAGAAAGCATCAGAGTTCATGTCTAAGATTGTGGAGGTGAGGTACAGAGGTCCAGAGTTGTGTGGGATATGACAGCTCTATTCTTCATTGGTGAGTCAAAGAATCTTGCAGTCATTCATGTTGATACCATTGTTTACAGTGCTTATTTACTTCCTATTTTTGGATGTTAGCCAGTGCCACCCTTCATCTTGTTTTACAACTCACTAGATGCCTATTGTAGATTCAATGGTTTTGCAGACCACCATGTGTTTGAGCTAGTATCATAAATTCTGTTCCAACTGTTCATTATCAAGCCAAGAGTTTTCAAACTAGAAAGATACAAAAGATTGAATTTCAAGCAATCTATTACACTTTTCAATCTAGTCATGCAGGGCTGGCTTGACTATGCATAACAAGCTCTTTAAGCAGTGATAAGATTTGTTTAAGACAACATAGGAAGAGTTTTGTTAAAATCCTAATACATGCACTGGGCTATGCCTTCACTACCCTTCTTGTCCTAGTTGCCTTGCAATACCTATAAGCACACATACATGTTACAATAGGCCCATTCCCTGCAATGCATGTGCATGTGATGACATGAATTTCATTTGATGTGACAATGTGTGACACTCTGATGTGACCTGAGATTCACACATACTAGCTTAGTCATGGTGTAGTATTAATTGTAATTAGGCTACAAAAAATGTTTTTTGTTCTTTTCTTCTATTGGTGGTATTTGAGCAACAGACATCTCATGATATAAGCTGTTGGAAAATATGTCATGTAATCATACTATGCTCTTGGGCTTCTGGAGCTTCTGGGGTGTTGTAGGTGTGTAAAACTAGTATACTATGTATTCTAGGGTGTCTGGAAGGTTTGTAGGTCTATAATGCTAGGTGCCTCTGGTCCTGAAGTTCTATGATACACTGTAGATGTGATGGATCTTCTATGCAATTGTGTGTCACTCTGGGGGATTTTTAGTGATTTTCTAATGTATTAAATATGTATACATATCTTAGACCCTATGCTCCTTGCTGAATTGGAATGACAATCTGGAGAAGATGTTGTACATGTGCACCACTAACACAACAGACTTCCTTGTGAATCACAACCAGAACAACTTTGTGTGATTCACAATCAGCAGCAACCTATGGCTGCCATAAATGATGACAACAGCACAGCTGCAGGTTTGCTGACTCTGCCTTCCAATGCTTCTCTCATTGTGATGACTCCTGATGGCAATTTGGATGGCATACCAACAAAACTTTACTTCTACCCATTCAGATTCCACCAAGTCATTGAGCATGCAAAACTTGTAGCTCAATGTGATTGTGCTATAAAAGACTTCTTCCTTTCTCAATCCATATTTCTTGAACCATCCATTAAGATATTCAATGAAGCTCTCATTGGTTGTGAGAATATTCTTGCAGGTTTTTCACTCTTACTTTTATCTCATCCACATCCATACTGTTATGAATTCTTCTGTTTTCTCCTTATCCTATTGGCTCACAGATTGTATGATTTCATTTCCTTTTTCTCATTGGACTCTTCATTGTTCCACTTTGTCCTTACTGTTTACATCTACATAGCCTCGACTACACATAGCTGCATATGCAGCCTTACTAGTACATACATAGTAATGCATAGCTTGGTCTGTGCTAGATAGTCAATAGTATAAATACCCATGTACATTATAATTACTCCTCAGTCTTATCCATTTGTTCTTCTCTCATCTCTAGACTTGAGTCTGAATTAAGGATACTGCTCCTCTACCATTCCATCCACTTGCTTTAGGTCTGACGATTGACCTTAAAGTCTTGAACACTGATATCAGTTGTTATTATCTTGCCCTCAAGTGTCATGACTCTGTCTAGGTCGTTACATATACATACACTTACAGAACTTCACAGGTTACTGACCTAATTATTGTTCTTCACTTGGTGTTCTAGTATGTCTACTATTCTGTTTGCCTTGATTTGTTTACTCACATTTAGTTATGGGATTCCTTGATGATATGGCAATTGACAATCAAATCCAAAGTGCACAAGGTACTTCTGCAACTTTGCAACATTGGACCACATCAAAGTGCATGGGGGAATCAGTCACTGGCTTAATCACTGATTAAAGAAGCAATGTTCCTAAGGGATGGTGTTGATGAACAGGTTTGTCAGTCATTCACATTGTTCCAATCTACCCTTTTCTGTCTACTTATTCAGGGTTCTACAAGGAACATGGCACACCCAGCACTTGTGGACCTTGTCAAGGGATTTTTCTATTCACTATTGTTGCTCAACTTTGTATTTCCTGAAGTCTTCTCCAATGAAGACCCAAAGGTAGTGTTACAATTTCATCAATTCTCATCATCTTCATTGGCTAACATATCGTATGACTTCAATTCTCTTTTCCATTGGCTTGCCGTATGACTCCACTTTTCTACTTGTACAGCCTTGACTGCGCATACCTATACACGC
>JBBPSU010000039.1:0-33257 GCA_038093755.1 Tylopilus microsporus | reverse complement strand
AATTAAGGATACCGCTCCTCATTCTCATCTACTCGCTTCGGACTTAACAACTAGTTTTGAAGCATCGAACACTGGTCATTCGTTGTCTTGCCCTCGAGCGTTACGACTCTAAGTCTAGGTCGTTACATTAATGGCTTTCTCAATGACCCCGGTTGTTGGCCCTTCCTTGCCAATGATATTGTTGCAAGCATATATCCACATGGCCTTGGAGGCATCCCATAGGATGTAGGCAAGGTCACCTGCCCCCAAGGCTTTAAGAGAAACGGCAAGTTGATTTGCAAAAAGTCATAAGCAACGACATGGGTTTTGGGAATAATGGTTCATTTACTATTCTTCAAGTTGTTGATGGGGTGATTTGGAGCCACAATGTAGTTGTGCTCTGCCTCTGACACCTGGTGTCTCGTTGAGACGCTGCTGCTGGCAAGAGAAAAGGGGGGATTTCCTGACTCCTCATGAAGTTGCTGTTGCCCTGTGCCAGCAGAAGGCTGCAGAGGGAGGAGTGGATTAAACTGAAACCAAAACTTGCTCTGATTCATGAAAGTCATTGAGCTGGGGTTTGCAGCAGGAGGCAGGGGATGGGCAATCCTGGGTGCAACATTCCAGTCCTGGCTCCAAGGAGTGAGTGCTGGCGTGGTAGAGTTGGCAGAGGGCAGAGCGGTGGCAGGGAGATTGCAGAAATGTCCAGAGGGAGGGTAGACAGGGGCATATACTGGTTCATGCATACCGGTAGTAAGGTAGGGATAGTGGTTTGATTCAGAGTACCCAAATGCAGCAGGTTGGTTGCCTGAACCTATGAACTGGCTAGTGTGCCAGTGGGCCAGGTGTAGGGGAAAATCATCAAAGGAGTGGTAGACAACTGTGGCTTGGGATTGCCAAGATGGGTCTGAAGAACCAGTGTTGCTTTGATTTGCAGGCTGCTCTGCATCAGACAACTGGTAGTGGGCTGAGTGACCTGGGTCACCAATGATTGGGTTGAGTGCCAAATTATTGTCAGGAGCCTGCTGGGGGAAATTCCAGTGGGGCATGGCTCTGTGGCACAAGCAGGAGTACGAGGTGGTGAAACTGATGTCCAACTCAGAATCACGTACCACCACTCGCTCCCTGATATCTCCAGCCAGGGGGGCAGACCTGTCCTAGCAGACCCTCAAACTGACAGATTGTCATGGTGCCAGCAGGTTTCCTGGTGTCGGACGCCGACACATAACTTTGTAAGTTCAGTTTAATGTTGACTTGGCTGGTGTCACTATTACATCTAACTTGAATGTGCTCCGAGTCGTGAGCCCATCTGAGTCTGAGCCAGGATTTGTACTTTTCTTTTCCTGATCAGTCTACCACTGGGTGAGTGCCAGTGCCTGATTGCATTGCAAGTGCTGGGTGGCACCATGACCACATGTGCTTCCCTTAACTGTAGAAGCTGACTGATCGGTAAAACTTCAACTTACTTGCAGTCAAGTCATGGTTGCAAAATACTGGGCTTGGTTTATGTTGCCTTGTGAAGGACTTAGGCATCCAATCATCCAGGATCTGTGGCAATGATATTGGCCACTTAGACTTGAATGAAGTCTGAGTCTGACCGCTGGAACCCAATGACTCAGACCCTGGCTCAAACAAACAATTTAGCAGCAGTCGCACCAAGGCATGGCAGTGAAAGGAAAATGCAACATTTGAACTTACTTCGAAAGAGCCAAAGATGTAACTTGCAACTTGAAGAAGTCATTCCCTGTGCTGTTGCGATCACTGATTCTTGAACTGCATGTGAATTGGGGGTGCAGCACATGGGTGATTCTGCGGCTGGGAAGAGATCTCTTCACTGAAAGTGATAAGGTTTGTTCTCATGCTAGCAGCCTGCACACATACCTTTGAGACCAGAATCATCTCATGGCCCATCTGCCACCTTGAAGCAAGATCTTTAGTATCATGTGCCAGCGCTCAATTTATCAATCTCAACCAATTTGGAAAGGCCATCCAAGTCAGGACCTGACCTTACCCAAAATTTCTTGATCTGAATAGGTTCTGCTGTTAGGTTAGTAAGTTCTAAGCATTGAGTAGCAGTCATGGTCGCGACCAAGTGCCAGCACTCAATTTAAAATTAATGTGTAATGTACAAAAGAAAGAATGGGAAATGACGGACTCGGATGCAACATGGCTCACTCATCAGGAAAACTTTCAAGCCCCTATTGCACTTGACCCCCTCTTTTGAGGGGTAAATGGAAACATATCAACCATTGTGTATTGTGTTCTAATGTTACTTAGGGTGGTCGTTGATGACTAGGGGGTTGCCAAGGGTCCCTGAGCAATATCTGAGAGGAATATCATGTCTGCCAGGGATTATAATGGATTATAATGGATTATCATCTCTTGAAAAATTTCCTGATGCTGGCAGAAGGTTACCTATTCCCACCACCACCATGACTAAGGCAACGTTCAAGTTCAAGTTCAAGTTCAAGTTGCAGCTCGGTATTGTTGAAGGAAGTTCCTAACTTCAAGAAGGAAGGGGAGGACACATTGTCCAAGTCAAGTTGAATCTGTTGATGCAGTAGGAAGTCCTACTACTAGTAGTACTTACTTGCACATGGCTTTGTGACACAAAATTGTCATTTCCAAGTCACAGTGTTCACAAGCACTGTTCAGAGTTGTTGCTGGCATGGCATACTGAACATGGCACTTTTAGAGTTGTGTCATCACATCTGGGCCACACATTGCCAGCTCATCTCAGTCGCGACCACATAACCTGCCAGTGAGAGCCTTTAAACTGCTGCTAGAAGTCAACAGCTGTAAATTGAGGCTGTTACTTTCAATTTGTGTTTATTTACCTGTGAGCAAAAAATCTCCTCACACCAGTCACCAAGATTCAAGTGTGAGTCAGTTCAAGGCTTCAAGCTCATGCTGGAAAGTGCCCCATCACCACCGACTCCTCCACCTTCTCTATTTTCTAACACTCCTACTGCCCCACTGTTTACTCCTTGAAACCTTCCAGTTTGGAAGTATCCACAGTGCTCAATGAGCTTAACACAGCTGTGCGACAGAGAGGTATTATATATTGCCCACTGGTCCATTACCACATAATTGATTCGTCCACTATGTATGTAGGTAATGCCGCATGCTGGCCTTTGGGCTACTTATGCCAATGAGGAAGCCAAATGATGGTCTTCTGCCACTTGAAGGAAAAAGCAAGCCATGCAAACCTTGCTCAAAGTGCAGAAGATCATTGAGGACATTGAAACAGGTTTCTCAGAGTACTTGAGTAAAGAGACCTTCATAGTGCTGCGATCCAGATTTTTCCATGATTTACCAGACACTTCTTCTTCCAATGGATTATTTCTTAGGCAAGTGGAGGGATTAGTCATCCCGCAGAGCAGGTTACCTCACTCCCTTGAAGCACGCCTTTCAAGCCTCACAATCACAATGTAAATACCACAGATATGCTTTGTGACCTCATTGTATCACTTGAACCTTTCAAGCCTCACTGAGAGGAGTTCTTTTTATTAGTAGCATTACTATCATGTATTTTCAGCTGCACTGCTTTGTTATTGCCCTGTGTAAGATTATGACCAGTATCTTGTATTGTCACAGATGCATACACCACCGTGACAGTGTTGTGGTTGTGGTTGTCATTCCATATGGCACATCACATGCCTAGTCATTAGCATCCTCATTGGTGGCAAAAGGAGAGGACAGTGGTGGAATGTGACAGCTGTTGTTGTGTCATAGATGGATAGGTGGTGGTTGCAACACTGGTGCCAAGTCACACATTTCAACCAAGTAGTCACATGAGATGTCTTTGAAAAATTCCTAAGTTTCTTATCATTAGGAAAACAAATTCTACATTTAACTATGAAAATAATTATAATATGACACTGTACTACTGTAGCACTATACAACTGAATCACTGTGCCATCTGTACCTAACTGTGATGCACTGTGACTAATGTGTGCCTGTGCCACTGGATGCTGTGCCAGTGTCATGCTATACTAGTAATCTTGATGTAATCTTGCTGTAAATGTGTGACTCAATGTGACTTGGTGTGACACCTGTGTGAAAATCATGGGATTGCTGATGCAGTTTCTATGAGACAGTCACAATGAAAATGTAAGTTTTGTGAAATGAGAGTGCACACTTCTGACTTGTTCACAGTGCAGAATGAAAAATCTTGCACACCCAGTGCTCAAAGAAGTGATCATCAAATTTTTTTACACTGGTAGCTACCATGTTGCACACTGCCATACCAACAATTTTCATACCTCAGTCCTGAAATCATGTCTTGCTCTATCTGTAACTGCAGTAAGTGTTGGTTCTGATCCATTCCGATCTCTGACCATATGGCATAGGTCAATTGTGTGCTTGATGGTTATGACCAACATGTTGTGGGGACACTTTTTTCAAAATTTTGGCAAAGGACTACTCATCAGTTGAGCAGAGCATAGATGTGTGAAGAAAGCCCACCAGACTTACCTGGGTGGTTGAGACAAGCACAGAAAGTGGGAGTAGACAAAGAAACTTGTTCCATTACATCAGGGAGGGTTCCCTGGTATATATACTGTATCCTAAGCATCTAAGCGATCCCCAGTGGGTATGCAAAGACCTTGCAGTATATGCATATCTTATTACATAAGGTCTAGTGTGTGTCCAGTAGGAACGGACCAGGACTGATGTAAGTCCAAAGCAGACTGACTGCGGACATGCACGGACTATGTCTGGATGTCCTTCATACTACTACTAGTCTAATAGGGGTGTATGTACTAGGTACCCTACTTATCTATTCAACACTCCCCTTGCTAAGTGCATGGTAAGCACACAAGCAGAATAGGAATGGGATTAGGAAAATTGTCCATTTGAGTAAAACTCGAGTCTGAGTTGGGATCGGAATTTCTCAAACTTGGTGTGTCCTAGGTTCTTAGTGAACATGTCCGCCGGATTATCGGATCCATTGATAAATTCAATTGTAACTTTCTTGGATGCTACAACCTCTCGGACGTAGTGGAATTGGATGTCAATGTGTTTAGATCGGGATTCCGTCACAGGGTTTGAAGCCATGAAAATAGATCCTTGGTTGTCTCCAGCAATCGGAATCGGATGTAGGTCATATCTGAGTTCCTCTAGGAGTGAGTGGATCCATATGGTCTGTCTGGAGCAATCGCTCAGGGCCATGTATTCTGCCTCCATGGATGAAAGGGCAACTGTAGGCTGGGCATGTGACCTCCAGCTGAATATTCCGTTGGCCAGCTTAAGATAATATCTGGTCTGAGACCAGCAGGTGACTGGATCGGATGCCCAGTCAGAGTCGGTGCAAGCGGTTATGCCAAGTCCGGATGATCCATCGTAGACTAATGCGTAGTTTTTCATTCCAATGAGATATTGGAGGATATGAAGTGCTTTGTCCAGGTGTTCCTGTGACAGGTTTGCACAATGATGGGAAAGCATCATCACAGCGTAGGATATGTCTGGCCTTGTTCCGAGCATGATGTATAGGAGTGACCCTATGACAGACTGAAAGCAGGATCTCTGCGTCAGATCAATGGGCTTGCTGTTCAGTCAAGGATAGTAGCCTTCAGGGAGTGGGGTGTGAGCCGTGCGTGTATTTTTCATATCGCAGTGGTCAATTATCTTCTCCAGGTATGCAGTTTGGTCAATTAAGACTTTCCGATCTTTATGGTGGATTCGCATCCGGAGGAATTCCTTCAGAACTCCAAGGTCCCAGCATTCCCACTTCCACATGAAAGCAGATTTGATCTCATCAATGATCTTTTTAGATAGTCTGCAGAATAAGGCGTTGTCAACGTAGATGATAGCAACTATGGTGGTAGTACCCTTCTTGCAGTATAGGAAGATTCTGGTGTCAGATTTCAAATGCTCGAATCCTAATTCTATCATGGACTCATTGAAAGTGCGCCACCAGGCGAGTCCGGCCTGTTTGAGTCTGTATAAGGTGCGGAGTAAGTGGAGTACTTTATTCTCCTGGCCGGAAATTTTGAATCCTTCCGGCTGCTCCATGTATATTGCTTCTTCGAGCTTTCCATAAAGGTATGTGCCTTAGACATCAAGTCTGGATATGTGCCAGTCTTCAAGTGTGGCCAATGCTAGCATAAGCCAGACAGTCTCAAATTGGATGACAGGTGAGAATATTTGGTCGAAGTCCACCCCTTCAACCTGAGAGAAATCCTTTGCTACTAAGCGGGCTTTCTTTCATCCATCAGACTTGACATCAAAGACCCATCGGTTTTTTATAATTTTTCAATGTTTGGATCAGTCCACTAACTCAAACACTTTCTGGTGGCAGAGGATATCTAGTTCCTTATTGCATGCATTTCACCAGAGCTTCTGCTCTTGATCCGGTAATGCGAGTATATCGCAGTATGACCATTCACAATGTGGTTTTATCTTCAGTTTCGGAGTTGTGGATGTGGTATATGCTTCGCTGTGTGTGCTCAGGATTTCCACGGAAGTATCATCATGGATTGCTTGGAAACAAAGAGAGCAGATTAAATGTGCTCCCCCTTCCCAGACTATGCATTCCACATCCTCTTCAGAGTCTGTGGAGGATTTAGGTCTGGGGGAATCAGGCATTGCTCTGGGAATATGTTGATTACTTTTGTCAGGATGTGACATCTCGTGTTGGGACTGACTAGTGACTTGTTTCCAGTGATTTAAATTTTCTATGTCCTTTAATTGACTTAGGGGGTGTCGACAGTCCCCATAGACATTGTCTGGACAGGTTGGAGGACATTGGATGTGCTCGGAATGCCTTGGTAACCCGTTTTGGAGTGTCAGGGGTTGCTGCCCTGGAAGGTGGGTTGGGTGCCCAATTCTGGGTGTTTCCCAAATGTTGTTTATCTGGTTCATCCTCCAGGTTGGAGGGAATATGTGGAATTGGAGCTACTTTATCGTCCGGAATTGATACCTTGGACGTGTGGTCATGTGGAACTATAGGAGTCCACTGATTTATTTTATTGCAATGAGGAAAAAGCATCTCATCGAAGAGGGCATGTGCGGATGTAAATACTGAGTTCATGTTGTGCATAAAGAGGTAGTTGTGATCGTTCCCTGGTACAACTCTGAGGTATGTCATCATCTCAGATTTAGCGGATAGCTTGTCTTTTCGGATGTCTGGGGATAGGTGCACAGAGGCGCCACATCTGAAGATCTGGAGGTGACTAATATCGGGTGGTGATCCATGAATGAGTTCATATGGAGTGTGCCATCTGAGTCGTTGGTTTGGAGTCTGGTTATAGACATGTGTTGCATGGGATGTTGCAAATTCCCAGAAAGAAGGTGGAAGGCATGCCTCATGTCACATAGACTCTGCCTTGTCCATTAAGGTGCGCATGAGTCTTTCAGCACATCTGTTTTGTTGCAGAGTGTGTGGAGCGCTCTGGTATATATGAATGCCTTTGTTCTGGAGTAGCTTATAAAAGCATCGGATTCAAGTTTGTATTCTCCCCCTGCATCGGACATCCAGCCTTTAACTTTGGCTTGGTATTGGTTCGCAGCATATGATAGGAAGTGTTTTGTGGCCTGTAATGCGCCATTTTTCATTCACATATTAACTATCCAGGCATGAGACATGTAGTCATCATAGAACACGATCATGTAGCAGTTTTTCTGGTAGGATTCCATAGGGAAGGACTTTAGGTCTGAGTGTATCAGCTCAAAAGGTGCGGAGGCCCACTGTTTGTTCTCCAGGAAGGTTTGGTTTGGCATTTTACTGAGAGCACATCCGCAACAAGGAGTCTTGGACTGCATCCAACTTACGTTCAGGAATTTTTGCATATGTTTTCTTGCCTTGGACAACACTTCTGGAGAAGGATGTCCGAAACGTTTGTGTAACATATTCATGTCAATTGTAGTGATAAAAGCATCAGCTGACGAGACGCATGATGCCCAGATTACGAACATCGTATCATTTCAGTGCCAGGGCGTGAATGAGACAATTGGGGTATTTCTGTCCCAGAAGGTGAGATTCTGAAAACATCCGGTCCGAGTCAGTGACCAGGACAGGTTGTAGTAGAGTAAATCTCTGACAGATATGAGGTGTCTGGTGAGGTTAGGGACGTGTATGACATTTTCTAACTGGAGTATTTGCTCCTGTCTGTTAGGGTCTGTGATTTGGAGTAAGACTGTTCTGATTCCAATGGACTGTCCATCGTGAGTGGTAGCCGTTTGTACAGTGATTCCATTGTTGGCTTTCTCATAGCTGACAAAGTCATTGATGCAATGAGTGAAATGGCTTGATGCACTGGAATCCAGTATCCATTGTACCATTTTATCAGAACTCTGGGGTTGTTCCGGCTTTTTACAATGCGTGCACAATGCGTAATTGTCCGTATGAACACATGTACATTAACTACTAGTGGATCATCATGCTTAGCAGCTAGACATGGGCGTGGAAAAGAACATTGTGGAGTATCAGTGTTTGGACTGTGTGCAGAGGGTGGATGGACTTGCCTAACTTCAAGGTCCATAGCCTCAGTATTGGTTTCATCTTCAAGGTAGTACTCGTTTAGGTACTCCTGAAGGAATCTGTCGTCCTCAGGTAAGGGATCTCTGAGGGAAACTGTGTCTTCCTGATCCTCATCAAAGGATAGGGCAGGTGCCAGAGCGATGCAATTGTAAAGATGCAGGCACTTGGGTTCTGGCAGTGCAGTGTCATCAGAATGCATGACAACGTTCTCTGTGCTAAGGAGGTGTGCAGGGGTATGTGGAAGAATGGACTCAAGGGTCCAGATCATTTCCATGGTAGGCTAAACATCCATGGAGTGGGCAAGGTCGAATGCTCAGGCTGTAAGGGTTTGCTTAAATGTGGGCGGTCCATAGTGAGCTGCACTGGGAGTGTGTGCCAGTTTGTGTGGATCTATGACATAGGCATCGGCGAGAGAGGCTAAGTGCACCTCCTTCTTCTTCCAGTCAGTGGCGTGTTTGTTGTGCTTCTTTTTGCATTTGGACATGGAGTTCTCCTTGTCCTTTGCTGCACTTTTGTTGGCATCTGATGAATTGGACTTATCAGTGTTTTGTTGAGCAGAAAACTGAGGGTCCCACTCCTTCCGCTTTACAGCGGATATCTTATTCACAGACTCCTTTCATCTGGACTGATTTCCGCCATGCTTGCAGGATTGCGTTTGTTGCCAATGGAGGATGGCAGCCTGCTCAATGTTTGTTACGGTGAGTGCATAAAGACTGGGTGGGGTAGTGGAGGTGTCGGAGGACTTGACACCCACAGACTGATTAAAGCTATGTGCAATAAAATCCATCTCCTTGGGTAATTTCACCAGGAGGATCATTGCTTTGACTTTGTCCAATAGCAGATGGTTGAGAGCGTGGAGGTGTGCGAATAGGCCAATGATTTTAGAGAAGGCTGGGGCCAGGTTGGAGTCGCTGGGAATAGTAGCGTCCAGCAGTTGTTTGAACTCCGTGTAGATTCTGGCTATGCCTGGAGTGGCATATTTGTTGTGGAGGGTACTCCACATGTCTCCAGCAGTGAGACAGAGGGAAATGGATTGGTGGATTGGAAGGGAAACACGGAGCTTGATGTAGCCCATTGATTTCATGTTGTTGGTCTTCCAAGTAGAGATCATATCATGGTTTGTGGTGCTGTCCATGTAGGTAGCAAGCTCCAGTTCAGAGTTAATGATGGCACCCCATCAGTCATCAGCCTGTAAAAAGGCTTCCATATCTGAGGCCCATGTGGTGTAATTTGAGCCATCGAAGACTCAGACAAAGTTGGTAAGTTGAGAGGTCATTTGATTGAGAAGCTGGGAGGTATGTGTAAGTTTCCGGTAAATCCGTAAAAATAAAATAGCATGGATTCCCCCTCCGCAGCTCTCTATGACCATGGACTTCCAGTGGAATGTACTCACTGTTGACAGAATTGACTTGCCGCGTCCCTCAGACTTCATAGCGGAAAAACTTGCTATGAGCAGAAATGCTTCGCTCTGAGTGGAAAATCTTCGCTTGGGTCCAGATTGGTAATTACAGTGGTAAGAGTACATCACTATGTATTTAGGGTCATGGTGGGATGGGTCATCACCAGAGTAAGGTCCTAAGTCACATCACAGGTTGGAATGTTCATCAACCTTTGTGCAGACCAGGCAGGAGGTGGCACAGCACTTTGGATGATGCATCAGAGAAGCACTGCTGCTACTTGGGGCTCATAACCTGTCGAGCAGAGCATAGATGTGTGAGGAAAGCCCACCAGACTTACCTGAGTGGTTGAGACAAGCACAGAAAGTGGGAGTAGACAAAGAAACTTGTTCCATTACATCAGGGAGGGTTCCCTGGTATATATACTGTATCCTAGGCGTCTAAGCGATCCCCAGTGGGTATGCGAAGACCTTGCAGTATATGCATGTCTTATTACATAAGGTCTAGTGTGTGTCCGGTAGGGACGGACCAGGACCAATGTAAGTCCAGAGCAGACTGACTGTGGACATGCATGGACTATGTCTGGATGTCCTTCGTACTACTACTAGTCTAATAGGGGCGTATATACTAGGTACCCTACTTATCTATTTGACATCATCAATTTACTTCAGAATCATTGGACTCATTAATGCTACTCTTGAAAATCCTTACCACACATGCCTCACAGACCAGCTTTCAACATGGGCATAGGAGGGCTGGTATGGCTTATAATGCTGTCACTGGTACCACTGATGGATGTCTTTTCAGGGCTGCATTGCAACATATTGATACCACAGTACAGTGGCATGATCATCTTCAAGTAGCTTTAGATTACTAGTATATATACTTAGCTTTTCGCAATGTGATGATTTGAGTTTGTTATGATGCTACCAAAAAGGGTAAGAGTGACAAAGTGACAGTGTGACTAGCTTCTCAGGGGCAAACAAGGTGCCAGAGGTGAAGACCTCCACAGAGCTGATAGCATATCAGACCACAAGCTTCCCAGAGTTCCACAGGGTTGACAGAATACATAGAGGTACAGTATGCCAAAGTATCACAGATATTGTATGACTGGACAGATCTGGATAGGTCTAGATAGACACATTGCAAATGGACATGTTTGTGTAGAATTGTCAGAGTCACTAACAATCACAGCGCTACTCAACATGAGCATGTTGATGGCTAGAATAGAGAAATGCTAAATACACAAGAATTGGGAGTATGAAGACTGTACCTAGAATAGAGAAGCACAACATTAAGAAGAAAGGGGATGAGATGAGACGATGATAATGTATGATAATGATGACAAAGAGACACTCAGGCCGTTAATCAGTGCATGGACCACAAAATGTCATCAAGTCATGACATTACCCCCCTCCTAAGGATTGCGTCTTGCAATCCTTATAAGTTTCTTCTTTTGCTCTCTTCTCATTTCGTTCAAAGGTACCATTTTCCCAGTTATACAACCAGCTTGGGACATATGCAGGACATGTGAAATTCTCAATGGGGCAGAAACAAAGATGCATGGTGGGTTTTGGACGGGGTTTCATGGGGTGGGCTCTATGGAAGTTGGCAACTGCATTGGGAGCATGCTGTAGTTCGGAGGCTCATTTCCATTCCTGTTCCTCGCATGGGAAACCCTTCCAGTGAACAAGATATTCAAGATGATCATGACGTAGTCGGGAATCAAGGATTTCTTTGACTTCTTGTTTGTCAAATCCACCAACAAGGTCAGGAGGTGGTGGAGGTGGCCATTTTTGTGATGGAAATTCAGGAGGCATATATGGAGATAAGGCGCATTCATTAAAGATAGGATAAATAGATTTCCATGTTGTAGGAAGGCATAATTTGAAGGCACTTTCTCCGTGCTTGCTGAGAATGGTGAAGGGACTGTATCATTTATCATCCAGTTTTTTGGTTGGACGGTCCGATGTAATGTGAGTAGCTTCCAACCAAATGTGGTCTCCTACTTGAAAATTGTGCGATGGAGATTTATTTCAGTCGTAAGCCTTCTTCATGCTGTGTGCCACCTTCTTCAATGCAGCCTCTGCTTCCTGATGAGTTTCTTGCATCTGATTTGCAAAGTCATTGGCAGCTTCAACATGTCCTCCTCATCGAGGGGTTTTGCCCTTCCAAGGGTGTTGCCCGTAGTTGAAGTAGAAAGGAGAATGCCCAGTAGAGGTGTGAGTCTTGTCGTTATACAAGAATTCGGCAAGCGCAAGCCAGTCTGCCCAGTTGGATTGATGGTAGTTAGTAAAGATCCAAAGGAAGTGCTCGATCTCTTGGTTTAACCTTTTGGTCTGTCCATTGGTCTGGGGGTGATAAGCAGAACTGGCATTGCTGATGATACCAAGTTGGGAGTAAAGTTCTTGCATAAACGCTGATACAAAGTTCGTGCCACAGTCACTGATTACTTTGAGAGGTAAGCCATGGTGACGGAAGACAGGGTCTCGGAGGGCGTAGGCAACCCCAGAAGATGTAACTTTGAGATGGGAGGGTAAAACCTTGGGCATTTTAGAGAACTGATCAACTACAATGAGGATGGCATTGTAACCACAAGATTCCAGTAGTGGACCAATGAGGTCAATGGAAATGTGTTCCCATGGGTGAGATGGTATCACATGAGGATGAAGGGGAGCAGCAAGTGGGGTGTGTCGAGGTTTAGTGCATTGACAAGTTTTGCAGCCTGCGACATACCATTGGATGTCGCAAAGGATGGTCGGCCACCAATAGTTCTATGATCAACTCATGGGTTTTGTACTGACCAGGATGATCTGCAAGGCATGAATTGTGATGCTCACGGATAACGTCCTCCCTCAGCTTTTTGTCAACTGGGACATATACTCTTTCATTCCATGTAATCACTCTGTCTTTCTCTTCCCATCCTTGAATCTTTGCATCTAGGTTTCTTTGGACCACCAAATCATGATTGGTCGAGCATCGTTGAATCCTGTCTAGGAAAACAAGGTCTTCAAGGATCAGTTCGACTCGGCAGAACAGTTCAGGTTTGAGGACTGTGATGTCTTCATTATCTTCCTCCCCCCTCGCATGATCAGGCTGTCGGGAGAGAAGATCAGCTTTAACATGAGAGCAGCTGGGTTGGTGGTGAATGGTGAAATGATAGTTGGCAAGTTCAGTGACCCAGTGTGCTTGATGGCAATTGAGTTTTTGGGGTTTATGGAAGTAGGCAAGATTTTGATGATCAATCCATACTTTGAAAGGTGCGGAGGCACTCATGAGGTGATGATGCCAGGCAGAGAGTGCATTCATGACCATGAGGAGTTCTCGATCATAAATCTCGTAATTACATTCCATGGGGGAGAGGGAAGTGGAAAGGAATGCGATAGGACGCCAAGTTCCATTCTGACACTGAGAGAGGACTGCGCCAACAGCATGTCCAGAACTGTCTGCTTCCACTCGGTAGGGGTCAGTGTCCGTGGGAATGCCAGTGGCAAGTATGGGGGTGGAGGTGACAGCGGCTTTTAAAGTGTTGAAGGCCTGGCATTGTTCAGTAGACCAAGTCCAAGGAATATTGCCGGTAAGTTTGTTAAGCAGTTGTGTAATATTATTGAATTCTCGAACAAATTGACGGTAGAAATTAACAAACCCAAGAAAAGATTGTAGATCATGTTTGCAAGTGGGAGGGGGCCATTCCGAGATACCTTGGACTTTGACAGGATCCATCTGGACTTTGTCTTCAGAGATGATGAGTCCAAGATACTTGATGCACATTTGTTCGAACTTGCATTTCTCAGGTTTGAGATAAAGCTGATGTTGGCGAAGGATCTGAAGGACATGAGTAGTGATTTGTCGATGTTCTTCGAGGGTATGTGTGAAGATAAGAATGTCGTCAAGGTAGGCAAGGACCTTTCCAGTTATGATAAGGTCATGTAGAATATCATTCATGAGAGTTTGAAAGGTCGCAGGGGAATTAGTCATTCCAAAGAACATGACAGTTGGTTCAAAGAGTCCACAGTTGGTGAGAAAGGCAGCTTTCCACTCATCACCTTCCTTGATCTGTACATTATTGTAGCCCCATCATACATCCAGTTTCATAAAGTACTTCATGCCCTTGAGCTTATTTATCAAGTTGGAGATGAGAGGGAGGGGATACCAATTTTGTATGGTGATATCGTTTAATCGGCATTAGTCCTGGACAGGTTGTAACCTTCCATCTTTCTTCTTAACAAAGAAGAAAGCAGAGGCAAATGGAGATTTGGAGGAGCAGATTCATCCAGAACATAAGTTTTCCTCAAGGAATATATCGAGCTCCTTTTGTTCCTCAGGATTTATTGGAATAATCTCTGATATCCTATGGTGTAGTACAATGAAGGGTTGAGTTAAGAGTAGGAGACTTACTCTTAGGTTCAGAGGTTCAGAGGTACGAACAGTGGAAGTTCAGGAGTATGTGAGAACTTGTTATAAGACCCAGTCTTATATACTGGAACGTATCTGTATGTACGTATTATGACCAGTATCATATATAGTAATCTTCTAGAACATCATAGAAGATTAGATAATAGGACTATACTTATTGTCCTATAGCAATAAGGACTACTATCTATGATATCAGAGATAAGCGATAGCTGACTCATTCTGATGAGTAAAATGGATAGTGTAATGGATAAGAAAGATAAGAGAGTCTGGACCTTTCTTCCTGAATTGGTAGCTTAGTAATAGAAGAGCAGAAATAGAATACTACCGATTCAACAGGATTGAGGTTAAAAACCTTGCAATGGATGATATGATTTCCTGGTGTAAGTTCAATGGCATGGTCCCAAGGTTGTCATTCAGGGAGTTCATCAAAGGATTCCTTGCTGAAGACATTACAAAAGTCATAGTAAGATGGTGGGACAAGGTCTTCGAACATTTTAGGGAATGAAGATTGTGGAACAGCAGCTTTTTCAGCCAATTGTTGAGCAGTAGTTGTATGCGCTCAAACCTGTGTACCACCTTCAGATCAATACCCAAAGAGATCAAATGCAAGGACTCGATCTCCTTCCTCAATCACTCCTGTAGGAAAGGTTTCAATGGTGCTAGGGTCCTCCTCGTGTTCCAGTTCTGAAAGAAGAAAGGAATACCGACAGGCTTTGGGGCAATGGTTAAACTTGAGCATTCCTGTTTGCCAATTAATAGCCAGATTATGAAAGCACAACCACTTGTGTCCTAGGAAAAGATCGCTCTTTCCCAGGTTTGTAACCCCAAATGTGATGTGTTCATAATGATTTTCAATGGCCATGCATAGAGTGATGTAGTGCGTAATTGCCCCATTCCTGTTCAGAGTTCCATCGGCATTGTATACCGGAACAGGTCAAGGTAGCAGTTGGGTATTAAGTCCTTTGGCTTTGACAAACCCAGCATCAATCGATGAACCTGTGCATCCGCTATCAACCAGAGCTCAAACTGAGAACTGACATTGATCATCAAGAGTAGTGAGTTCAGTTCGGAGGGTGAATGAATCTCTGGGACCACGGATAAAGTGTTTCGGGCCATAAAGCTCCTGGACAGCCTTGGTTGCATCATCAAGAGGCAACTGGTTCAACTCACTCAGCACTTCTTCTGTCGCTTCAAGTTGTCTTTGTGAATGAGTCAATGTCCGAAGGAGAGCGATAGCACGGGGAGTTGGTTGGTCATGAACGCAATGAGCATACCAAGGTGATGTCCAAGGAGTTGTTCTGGGATAGGATTATGAAGAGGGATGTGCATTGGTCAGCTTCAAATCAAATGTGGGGATTCTCAATTCATCAATCCGACTCGGAGATACTGTACACTTAGATTCAGCAGTTTGATTTGAAGACGAAACCAGATTCTCAGTCAGCAAGGGTGCACTATCTCTTGCCAACTTTTTCAAAAACCCTCTTTCACCTCTTGCTTCTCTGTTTCTTTGAGTTCAGAAATCATGTAATGGATGCGCTGGGTGCGACTAGCTCAGGGTTGGGTACAAACCGATGCGAAATGTCCAGGTTGTCCGCAATTAAAGCAAACTTGGGTGCATTGACAAGATTGTCCAACATCCATCAGCTGGCCTTGCCCTCCATATGTAACACCTGTTACACCTTGTCAATCTCCAGCAGCAGTGGCAGGCATGTGAGTGGTAGCATCTCAAGGTTGGAAAGGTTGAGAGGTTGGCTGACGGGGCATAGTGGGAAAAGGACAAGGGTTGGAATATGATGAGAAAGGGGAAACCTTTCCACTGTGATGCTCCTCTTGTGCTTTGCCTACCTTCTTCAAACTAGTCAAGAATGCATTATAGTCCCACATGTTACGATTTCTTTTATTTTCTCTCATCCTATTGGCTTGCTCATTGTATGATCTTCTCCTCCTTTTCCATTGGACTTAGTATGACTCCACTTTTACCTTACCGTATCCATCTTCACAGCATTGACTGTGCATAGCTGCATACACAGCATTGCTCTTCCTCGAAAGGTAGTTCATAGCCTGGTCTGTGCACGACATCCTACAGTATTTAAACCCACGTACATTACCATATTCTGGAGTCTTATCCATTTGTTCTCCTCTCACCCTAGGCTTGAGTCTGAATTAAGGGTACTGCTCTATCATCCTCTCATCTACTCACTATAGGCTTGACAATTAGCCTTAAAGCCTTGAACACAGGTTGTTATTATTGTTGTCTTGCCCTTGAGCATCACGACTTAAGTTTAGGTCGTTACACTTGGATAAGACTACCTACTTGAGCACAAGATGTTGCCTCAGAAGATTCACACTCGATGTGAAGAAACAATATTCACCCCTCGAAAAAATACATCAGAAGACTTGCCCAGAATCAGGTTGGAAGATACTTGATAGTAAGCAACAATGTCGAACCCCTTCAACATGGACCATCTCCGAGATGCATTAATGATGCCATGAAAGAGAACACCAGAAAAGAAGAAGAAACAGTTAAAAAGATTGCTGATCCTGGAAAGTGGGACAGAGACAAGAAGAAATTCCACCTCTGGTGGACAAAGATATATCTATGGGTCTCAGCACAGACTTGGAAGTCAGACAAAGTCCAGGCCACAGCAGTCTTGCTTCATCTCGAAGGGAAAGCCGAACCCTTTGCCCAGCTAACAATAGAGAAGTACCTCGACAAAGAACTAAAGATAAGAAACGATGCAGGAGACTGTTGAGGAGATGCAGCATGGCCCACATGGGCTAATTTCCAGCAGGAACTCACAGGATTTTTCCAAATTACAACTCTCGAATACCAGTCATATCAGGAATTGAAAGCTCTCTGACAAGGATCTATGCTCACCGCAGACTTCCTCCAGAAGTTCAATATACTCAAGTGGGAAGCAAAGGTCTCAGACAGAGAGGCTGCACATCTTCTTCGGGTTGCTGTAAGATTCTTCACTTATCAGCAGGTCTCCCTCCACTGTGAGATTGATGAAGACAATTATAATGAACTATATAAGAGGTACAACGACTATGGAAAGATGTTAGAAAGGATCCACAAGGAGCGAGGTGTGGCTAGGGTGGCTCAGGCTCCAAAGCCTTACTGAGGATAGTATCGTCCTTCCCAAGGTCAGAATCCCCCACGGTTCACAGCCACAGGAACACAGCCTGGTTGCGGAGCTCCAATGGAGATAGGAATGCAATTTGCCAGTGATACCCGTACTTGCTACAACTGCAGAGAAGTAGGGCATATCGCCCAAAACTGTAAAAAGCCAAAGAAGGCGAACACGAGGTCCTTGGATCTCAACCAAGGACAGCCACAGACAACTGCTGGAGCCGGTTACGCTTTGCACAATGCTGCTTATGTAACAAATGAGGCAGAAGCTTACTGGTGAGATAGGATTGCAGCAGAGGCTAAACAGCAGGAGGCTTTAAAAGCTCAGTGATCATGAATGAAGAAGGTGTTCATGATCTAGAAGATTATACTGATGATGATTTTCCTGTATGCACATTAGACTCTATTTTCAGGGTGTCTTTCAGTGAAAGCACGGCGTCCAAAGACGTGCTTAATTCCCCTATGACTAACTGCTCCACAGAAACATTGTCTCAATCCTCAAACCCTTCAATCCCACAACAATTCACAGCAAAAACAAGAATATGATTCAGAACACTTAGCGGATGGAACTCAGCTAAAATTGGTGCCTTACTCCATTCCAGTGCATCAAACTCATTCATCAATCTAAACTTTTGCAAATGTAACAATATTATCCTTCAAGAATTAGCTAACCCAATGATAGTTACAAATGCAAACAGCTCCGAGGAAGCTATAGGCAGCATCACTCATCAAGTAACGATTCTATTAGACATTCTAGGACATTCTGAATATGCAGATTTCTATGTCACTATCTTAGGAATGCACTTACTTTTCATAGGATATGATTGGCTCAAACGTCACAACCCAGAGATTGATTGGATCAAAAAGAACTGACATTCTCTAGGTGTACCAATCGATGCAAACTCCATCAACAGGATAGACTTCCCTCCTCTATGTTCCAACGAGCAATTGAGGAAGGGCTCAAGGAAAAAGTACCTGTTCAATACCATGATTACCTTGATGTCTTTTCACAGAATGAATCAGAATGAATGCCGATCAGAAAACCATGGGATCACGTCATTGATCTCAAATCAGACTTCAAACCAAGAAAAGTGTCGAGCAGAGCATGTATGTGTGAGGGAAGGCCACCAGACTTACCTGGGTGGTTGAGATGAGCACAGAATATGGAAGTAGACAAAGAAACTTGTTCTATTACATCAGGGAGGGTTCCCTGGTATATATACTATATCCTAAGCATCTAAGCGATCCCCAGTGGGTATGCGAAGACCTTGCAGTATATGCATGTCTTATTACATAAGGTCCGGTGTGTGTCCAGTAGGGACAGACCAGGACCAATGTATGTCTGGAGCGGACTGACTGCAGACATGCACAGACTATGTCCAGATGTCCTTCGTACTACTACTAGTCTAATAGGGGTGTATGTACTAGGTAACTTATCTATTCGACACAGCCAACTTCATCGCCCTTTTCCATGATTATTCTATAGATACCGAAACACGCTTCAGTGCCATGCATCTGGACTTCGAAGGAGATATATAATCCCTATTACACCCTTGACTTCCCCAGCATCTTCTCCTTATAATCATGTCTCTCATTGTCCTCTTTGCCTGCACCACCATCACCTTTATCTTTACCCTGGTATATGTCCTTGCCCATGCCATCACCATTTGCGCCTCAAACCTAGTCCAAGAAGCCACCCGTATGCAAACCCCCATCCTTGTTTCCCTGTCACTCGGGCTGTGGCACGTATTCACCTTCTCAATGGTCACAACTACTGAATGGACGGCCATTGGAGTCAAACAGAGTTGGGGTAAGCTGGTCAAATGTCCCCCCCCTCATCAGCAAATCCATGAGAAGGTGTCCAGCATTGTACAGAGCTGTACAGCATCATAGCACTCATAGCAAGGGTTCAATTGGACAGTGCTTGCATAGTGTGTCATAGTTTGTCATAGCACTGTCAGTCTGTGCCAGTATCTTCACAGATTATTATTCTATTTGCAGGGTGGAGTCAGATGATAGCTTGTTGTGGCATTGCCAACATTGTCAGACTGTGACAGTGTCTTAGAGTGTCTCAGAGTCACAAGATATGGTCCAGTGACAGCTTGTAGTAGCATTTCATATTCTCAGTAAATTACTAACCACTTTTCTCACATCTTCAGATTCTTGATTAACCAGAAGCAATTGAATGACATTAATAACCCATCTCATAAATTACCTAAAGGAAAGACACAAAAGTCCAATGAGGTAGTCCAATGCAAAAAAAATAGCTACAAGAAAATGACCATGACAAGCACATTCATGCTGTTGTCATGCCATCATCAAGGATGTGTTAGGGCTGTTCTGCAATGGTGGAGCACACTGGGGGTGTTCCACATGCAATGGGGGCAATGAGGACATGTTAGCATCATTCTGGGGATGGGACAAGGGGGTAATGTGGATTGCATTGGGGTTAGGAGGACAAATTACTAGTAGTGTTATTCCAGATGCAATAGTGGAGAGGAGGACAGACTGGGGGTGTTCCACACACAATGGGGGCGATGTGGACATGTTGGAGTCTTCCTAGATGCATTTGGGGTGAAGAGAACCCATTGGGGGTGTTCTCCATGTGATGGGGGCAAGGTGGAGGGCGAGGTGGACACGTTAGCGTCGTTCTAGGTGCGATGGGGGTGATGTAGGTATGTGAGCAGCACAAAGGACGTGTTAGTGATGCAATGGGGAAGAGGAGGATGCACTGGGGTGTTCCGGAGGCAATGGAGGCAATGTGGATGTGTTGGGGGTGATGTGGACGCAATGGCGTCGTTCTAGAGGTGATGGAGGCAATGTAGGTGCGTTAGCGGCGAGAAGGATGTGTTAGCATCATTCTGGATGCAATAGGGGAAAGGAGGACACACTGGGGGTGTTCTGGATGTGACAGAGGTGATGTGGATGCGTTGGTGCCATTCTAGATGCGATGGGGGCAATGTAGGTGTGTTAGCAGCGCGAAGGACACATTAACATTGTTCTGGATGCAATGGGGGAGAGGACGCACTGGGGGTTTCAGGGGATGGAGGCGAGGTGGATGCCTTGGCATCGTTCTAGATGCAATGGGGGCAATGTAGGTGTGTTAGCGGCATGAAGGACGTGTTAGCGTTGTTCTGGATGCAATAGGGAAGAGGAGAACACACTGAGGGTGTTCCAGAGGCGATGGAGGCGATGTGGTTACGTTGGCGTTGTTCTGGATGTGATGGGGGCAATATTAGCGGTGAGAAGAACGCGTTAATGTTGTTCTTGATGTAATGGGGGAGAGGAGGACACACTGGGTGTTCTGGATGCAATGGGGGCAATGTGAATGCTTGGGGGCGATGTAGTTGTGTGTTAGTGGTGAGAAGGACACATTAGTGTCATTCTGGATGCAATGGGAGAGAGGAGGACACACTGGGGGTGTTCTGGATGCGATGAAGGCAAGGTGGATGCATTGGCATCATTCTGGATACGATGGGGGAGAAGAGGATGCACTGGGGGCATTCTGAATGCAATGGGGGCGAGGAGGACATGTTGGCGTCGTGCTGGATGTGATGGGGGCACTCAGGATGCAATGGACGTGAGGGTGAGTGATGTGGACGTGGCCTTTGCCAGTGTGTGCGCTGGTTGCATTGTGTTGAGGGATGTGTGGTGGCACGGTTGTGTTGGGATCAATAAGAGGGAGACATAGGTGAGGGTGAAGGCTAGGGAAGGCTAAACGTTGATGTGTTTCACAGCAAGAAATGCGTCTGTGAGGGTCCACACGGCGTCAGGGACGATCTTGTCAACCCAGCAGGCATGGCAGAGGAGTTCGCTATGCTCGATGTGGGGGAAGCACAGTTGGGTTGTGTGTTAGATCTTGGAAGATGCCAACCATAGTTCACGGACAGGAATGCAAGGAGCATGACTGAGTGAAATCATGCTAGCTGTCTTGGATCGAGCCACCGCCTGTCAAGCCAGAGGTTTAGTTCCTAGACACAGTCTATAAACTTGAACATGTGTGCAAACTTGAGACTTCATGCTACGCCACTGCCACTTACCAAAATATAACACATCCTCTGAACCGACAGTATTGAACCTTGGCCAGGGTCTTAACCACCGACACCATGACCCCAGGCAAGACTGAATGGAATGCCTTTCATCGAAGATGGTTTGTGCTGCAAGGCGAGTCATTAGCAAAAAGAATGTGAAAGATGAGCAATGAACCTCCTAGAGAACAAAACACCGACCAATCCACCTCAGCTTAGTATCCAAGCATCTCTACTTCACCATCAGTTCAACATCGCCTAGCTTTTTGCACAAGCACACTAAGTAGGGACAAAGGAGACAAAGCACCGCATTCCACTTCTCTCGTCGGTACATCCTGACAATACGCTGAAAGAAACTGTAGAAGTCTTGATCAAAAATTAGGTACACATACTGAATAGCCAACTTGAAATGCTTTGTACTGTGAACATGGGGAGAGTGGTCTGAGTCCTTGATGCACAGGTGAACTTTGTATGTTCAAACTCCGATGTGTTAGGATGCCTTGTGGTAGATAATCACAATGTGAATTGATACATATCTAGTCCAGATCAACAGCATAATTCTCCTCATCACTAGTATTCTCGATATCAAGATTTAATCCTCCCCTTGCACTAGTGCCACAACCAACAACCTCATCAGCATGTACTAGTAAAAAGACCCAAAGAGAAAAGACGTACACTCCAGATCTTGCAATCTCGCGACACATTGTATCAAATTTCTCCTTGTGAACTGGATTCCTTTCAACCAATGCTATGAGTCTCATATACTTCTGCCACTTGGAACAATAGTTCTCCCTGCTGAATTCAAGGAACTTTGCTTTTTCATGCATCTGATAGCCATCGAGAACGCATCGGATCTGCTGACAGATTAAAACAGGAAGTCAGGATAGAATTTGTACTTGCCGCGGTAACCGCGAGGGACAGCATGTTGTTTGAGATGCATGTTCCAAATTCAGCAGGTCGAAGGTTACTGAGGTGATATCCATGGCTGTAAAAGAAGCTGAGAATAAGATTACGCACTGCTGGATGTCTGAAGTTGTTGGCGCGTCCCTGGAAGGAGTTAAAGATAGACTAATAGCAAGCACACCAGCGCTCACCTCATTATCACCAGCATCTTTTTCTTCATGCACGAATGCCGCATTATTGATCAGAGCTGTAGCAGCACGACTCACGTGCTGGCTCACCTGAGCAGCTGAGAGGTTACTTTCCTTTGGAGGGTAAAGAGTATATTGGTTTTGGACCACATGGGCTGCTGCTTTCTTAAGCTCACCGTGCCATGACAGCAGGTCCTCAAACAACTAGAAAACTCAGCAAATAACATATGAAGGTTATAGATACAACGTACAAGTACACACATGCTTCCCTTATGTTCCAGATAGATGTCTTTCTCAACATGTTGCTTTTCGTGCCTCCACTTTTCGATGAGCATGTTAATGATGTCCAGAATGAAGCCTGTCAGTGCGGCTTGGCATGGTGGCCAGGGATCGTCGAGAGCAGTGTGCAAACATGTCTCTACCTTGCTCTGTTCCAAGAATTCCCTCCACTTTGGTGGGTAGTAACTCAGTTTGGTCGGGTCATCGCAAATATCTTGCTTTCGGGTCTTTGAGAAATGCTTGCACCTCGCGGGGTGGTCAGCGGCAGCATCGTTTTCATTACCATTGTCAACTAAATTCTGGCAACCTACAGCTGCACATTGCTGTAAAGCTTGTAGTCTTGCGGGCGATGGTGGACAGGGATGACCATTCTTAGCATGGTAGGCCTTGAGAACATTGGTGCCCTTCACCTGCAGTGCAGTAAGCTAGAGTAATAGCATGGCCAAATGAGGATCCGCATGCTCACCCTGCCTGCTCGATTACCGACCTCATGCTCATTGTCCATTTCTTTATCAGATGTGCCCTACAGTTGGAGTGAGTATCTGAATGTAGTAATTAGCAGACACTTACAGCCCCACCATCCTCACTATGATGCTCATTTCTCATCTTCTCGTCTTCATCCTCATCCTCATCCTCACCCCCCAACCCACCTTTCAACTCAGAATCGTGTCTACCAGCTGGCTTTTCATCGCCCGAAGTTTCATCTTCATCAGATCCTTGAGGTATGAATTCTTCTTGTTCTTCACCACCACGGTCACCTGGGAGGCACTCTTTGCTGGATTCATCATCACTATCCTGGAAATTGATGGCAACACCCTTCCTCAGTTTCGACTGTGTCTTTGCAAGAAAATGCTCCCACTTTGTGGCAATAATATCCTTGCCTGTGGCATTACTGGGCATGCGCACAGTAGGTACTTTTTCCATTGTTGGCTAATGATCTGTTAGATAATCAATAGATGCGTCAATATGCGACTCATGAGCTTGAAGCTGAACCTGTCGCCTGGTTCAGTCATTTTCATGGTTGGTGTGTGCGATCTGGAAGGTTGAGAGGAGGGATTTACATGCTAGCCACCGCAGCTGTAAGTTCTTTTCCAGAAGTTGAGAAAGTGGAACTTACTCTTTTCATTGTTCAACCTGGAGATTCAGGTGCCATTGGGTTTTGAGACTCGCCAATAGTGAGGATGTTATCCGGTTTCTCTCTTGAAGCTTGCACAACAGCATCACCAACCTTCTTCAGCTGCTCCATGGCCCTGCCTGTACCCTTTCCAGAATGCTGGCTTTGGTGAGTCGGGCTTGCTGCCTTCATCTTCTTGGGAGCCAAGGAGCCAATTGGCTCCAGCAAGCCATCTCGCTTGTGGGTACCTTTGGTCATGGCAAGACGAGGACAAAGTCAAACAAAATTACATACCTTTATATATGTGTTAAGTGAAGTGGACTACATAATTCTCGTAAGCAAGGATTATGTATGTGAGGGCAAAGAGAGGGAGGGGATGGGTCAAATAAATAACCATTAATTGGATGTTCTTCTCTACAGATGTCTTGTTCCATTTTGCATCACTAGTGCCTGGTCTGTGGTCATCCTCGACAGCAAACAACAGTGTTAACACTATAGCCTGTTATGGAGGTTATGTTGGACTTGGTTCATCTCGGAGTAGTGTAGTACTTCATTTTCAAGCAAGAGTGTCGATCAGCAGTTCACTTCTATCTAGTGTTCTTTGACTTGTTGTATAGAGTATAAAACATTTCTTTTTCCCAATACTTATTCAACCAAAATTCTCCAGATACGGCGTTGCTGTTGGTAGAGGACAAGCATTTATTTGCGACTTTACTGAATCACGGGATCAAATTTGCAGGGGAGCGAAGGTGCAAGAGTGGAACAATGCTGCCAAGGTATTCTCCATTGGACCTCTTCACACGCTGGAGAACGTACATGGAAGTGGTTGGGTCACATTGAGATGCCATATTGAACCAACGAATATAGATGAGGAACTTGCAGGACCATAATGGCTTCTGTCCACAAGGTGGTACAGGGTGGAAGACGAGTCGCAGCTCCCCTACAGCATGGCCTGATCAACCATGTGATGAGTCAATGTAAGCTAAATGCTCTTGTCAATGGGTTTGCCAGGCCAACTCACCTCTGAGTCCAGACTGTGGCCATATCTCGTCAGGATCAATGTTGTAGATCACTGAATCAAAGCAACCATGCTTCCAGGATGTGGAAGGCAGGAAAGCAGCAAGAGTTCATGCACAGTCCAACTTGCTGGCCAAGCAGACAGGGGCTTGTTGAAGGTGAACCGTATGCTACACTGCAAGACGACTGAATGAGAAAGAGCAGTCAGGCTCTGACAAGTGTGGCCCGCCGATTGAATGAGTCTGCTTGGCATTCTTGTGTTGGAAGTAATCGCCAAGTGCTGCTCGAAGGTCAGGTATTCGGAATTGGATGGCAATGTCCTCGATGGCACTCTGGTTTGCCTTGGGATTCCTGGCTAGATTGATGGCAGTGTTTCCAGTGACAAAGGGGCAAGGTGGAAAGGGCACAGACTGGGAAGGCAATATGGACAGTTTATGAGCCTTGGCAAAGTAGCTTATGGGAGAACATTTTGGCTGGCCGAGTTTCGCAATGGACTGGAAGAGTTGACCATCATTGTCGATATCGTCCTCGGGGTCGTCCAGTTCATTGGAGTGGCCTGTGTCGCCAGCGCCATTGTCCTCAGAGTCTTCATCGGCACAGGAAACCTTTTCCAACTCTCAGAGAGATGTTGCCAGCTCAAAAATCGAACACTTCTCAAGCTGATCTAGATATCTGCAAATTTGTGGATCGATGTCCACATTGTTGCTGCATCGAGCTGGATTTTTGATCATTGTGATATGGGCATGCTTTGTGACATTGGTGGTCCATTGAATCGGGGCACCGGAGTCTTGAATGGATGGTACAACATTCTGGAGGAGTTCGAGCTTGGGTATGTACCAATTGTCGATAACTTTCTTCTTTACTTTTTAACCACCAGCTTTAATAATGTGTGACTTGTACTTGTGGAAAGTGTCTAACGATGCAAGCAATGTGTCACAGTCCTTGTTGTCTAGCTCCGGGGCCTGCATGAAATAGAAAAAATTGATCAGAGAGTGAATCGTAATCACTACACCATGAGGTGCAGTGCCAGCAATGACTGTGATAAAAGATTTCTGGACATCCCTTGTTGTTTTCCCTGAGATTTGCTTGAGATAAGAAATTCCCCCTTTGAATTGTTGAAACCCAATAGAGGGTTGAAGGACGGAGAAGTGGAAGTCCAGTTCTGCAGCCCCAATGATGTTAATGGCCCACTGGACCACATGGTCCCAGATCTTCTTGTGCCATTATGGAGGGGTTCTGGTGTGAGGAACCTCGGGGGATTAGCCATTCACCAGTCTCTGAAGAAGGGCTCCATGACTCCATTAAGACAACACTTTTGAGCTGCAGCAAGGTACTGCAGAATGTCGTCAGGGTCAATCTTGATCTGCCGGAGTTGCTTAAGTGTGTAAGCCTTTGTGTGCAGAGGATGTTGCTTCAAGTCGCCAAACTGCCTATATGTAGCAGTTGTGATAGGAGACATCTTTCCTGCCACGCACGCAAGCAAGCATGCTTCGGGGGTGTCGACAATGTATGATGTGAGCGGTATGAAGCAAAACCGAAGGTTGCCGATGGGGTCATTCATCATTATTCCTATATGAGTGGCATCCTTCAAGGGTTGCAAAACAATGTCGAGACATTCGTGGATTATGCAATCTGAAAGGAGAGTGCAGATTCTTCTGGATTTGTGAATAAATTTTGTGACTGGAAGCAATGCCATGAGGAGGAATGCCTCAGATGATAACTTGAGGCGAGTGGACGAATAGATATTTGCAAGACTGAGAAGTAAGGGGTGGGCACATCTGTCACCAACGAGAGCAGACAAATTTGTTTTGTCCAATGACAAAACGATGCCAAGTAGAGTGGCACCATCTGGTAATTTACTCTGGTTGAACATGATCAGATATTGTGAGATAAAAAGTCAGTGGACCAACCTGCATATTCCATGCAGCATCGCCAGTCATCCATTTGCCATATACACAGACAAGATGTTCGGCAGTGCGATAGACATGGCAGGGGATAAGGTTGAGCTTGTCATGGAATAGTGGATGGTTAAAAAGCAACTCCAAGCACTTCAGAGGATCATGGTAGAACAGTCGCACTGGTGACTTTGTTAGTATCTTTGTTGATAGGACTTCACATTGCCACTCGGGGCCGCTAGGCAGAAGTTCCATGAGGCTGCACAATTGGCATGCTGACCAGAAAGAAAGAGGAAGCATCTTCATCTAAAGGTTGCGTGGTATAAGTAATGCAAGGAGCAATATAATTGTACAACTCACCAGCTCAAGCAACAAGAGGCTGTCAATCGCCGACATGCTTAACCCAGAGCACGTCAGCCAAAGGCCAACCTCCCAATTGGCATGGCAGGCAAACAGATAGTAAAGATTTGAACTTGCGCAATGTTTGTCTGCAAATCGGTTCTGATCAAAGCGATGAAGAAAGGTATTGCAATCCTGGCGCATGAAAATGGAAGTGGTGCCCAGGAATTCATCTATAGTCCCCTTGTCATGGTGTGGCTCACCAGGCTCATTCTCTAGCACTGGCAGGTCAAAATTTCTGTCTTCAGGTAACTGAGGATTCTGCCTAGGGATCGGTGTGCCCTGCAGAGTCCATTGCAGGTGCTCTGCTGCTCCCTCAGGCTGTTGGAGAAGTTCACCTATTTGGACTAGATTATCCACCCAGCCATAACAACCAGACAGCGGCTGGTTCAAGTGTCGTAGGACAGCTTCATCTGATGCAAGGTTCTTACCACAGCAGGGACACCATGAGGCAGGCATAACATGCATGGTGAAACTTTGTGACATAAGTTAGAAAAGCTGCCAGTGGCACTGGCATCCAACTGGCACCTGTTCCAAGTCAGCCTGGTCATAACGTATCATACCACACATGGGCCCACAACTCGAACACAATGGCAACTCGAAAGCATGTAGAACAAACTGATTATTGCTTTGGTAATGTCTAGCTCTGAATCAGCTCCATATCCACACGGTAACTTTGAAACACATATGTGACGCGGTGACAAGGCGAATGACTACTTCACTTCACTTTGTAGTGTGATTTAGGATGACCACAAATCCTATGATAAAGGAGCACATATTCCGAGTCCTTTCCTTTGAGTGACTGAGATGAAGGTTGGAATCCTTGGAGTTAATGGCTTGAACCTTAAAAAGCTTACATAAGACAACGAGGTAGCATCCAGGCCTTTGACAAATTGACAATAAGTATTCAATCTGAGTCAGCGATCATCGATCATCGATCAACCACATGTTTAAATCATCTACCTCCAATGCACCTACATCAATTCTCAGCCCGGGAGAACATTCACATGCATTTTCTCCTGTGTCACAAGCTGCATCGCCATCACTAAATACTACTACCATTCATGGCGATAACCATGAACCAAACTCCCCGCTTGATCTCCCCACTGTGGCTGCCAGCTCCCCCAGAAACACTGGAAGCTTTCACTGAGGATGTGAGTAGTCTTGGCTTCGTCATGCAAGCATTGCTGATCATGCATAGGTTATGAGCTATATGACTGACCCAGACACTGTTTACCTCCACTTGGAGGTCGCTCGTGCAAGAAAAGAGGTTCTACAAGCACAAATTCGCCTTGCAACTTGTGAACTGTCAGAGCATGCATCCTGCTTGCGGCTTAATCATTTGAAAGTCCACCACCTCAAAAAAGCCTTGGAAGTCGCAAGTTCCAGTGTGGGCCAGTGGTGCAACAATATCCGCCATTCTGGACGTCCTTTTCACTCATATGGTTGCCTTTTACGGTGCACACCGGGTCATTATTGTGCTGGTAACTCATTTTTTACCATCATGATTATGTTTAGCTCACCAGACTTGTAGCAAACTCAAATGTTGAACAAATTGATGCATCCCAGGAGGATAAGTACTTTATGGGTCTTCAGTAGATAAGTACTCGAGTTCAGTGATGTAGTACGACGGTATGGATATATTTGTTGTTCACTATGCAAACAATATTACCCTTGTCAAGTCCAGGGATTACTTTGCCTACTCGGAATATGTATGCTACCTAACTGTGACCTCATTCTCACTAGTACTGTTTATGTTGTCAAGTTTTTCTGTGTTGTCTGACTTGTCCTTCAAGTTGTGCTTTTTTTGCATGTGTTGTAATAGCTATGTGACACATCCTAACCAAGCTACATCTAAGGCTTACGACAGGACTTATCCAACAGGATAACCAGTTATCCTGCAGGTAGCCACGGGCCAGGCTATCTTCAAAACAAGAAAGGTCCAAAAGGAGCCATAACAGTCATGAGACCCTGTGAATCCGCTCACCCTTTTTAGACTGTTCAACAGCTTGCCTCTTGTACTTGCTATATATGGTCTGATTTGTAATCAAACAACGGATGCAAGTGAGTGGAGTGCGTCACCACACTGGCAGCCCATCTGTATGACCCCCGGTCATGATGTCCCCTCACAATATTTCTAGCCACTTATTCTGCCCTCCTTCCAGTCATCCAAGTCCAGGCCAATGGCATAGCAGCTTTAATGCTGTAGTTGCTATGGACCATCTCTCTTCTATCAATTCAAGCTGCCAGTCTCAGGTAGACACGAATAGGCACCTGAATCATGATTCACCCATGCCTCACACTAGTCAATTCCTGGATACATGTGGTTGTCACGATGTTCAACCTGGTGGGGGGGATATGATTCATCCCTCATTGTGTCTCACTCAACCAGAGTGCATTCACAAAAGCAAAAAGGTGATATACCACCATTTGCAGTCAAAGAAAAACCTGTTACAAAAGTGAGTGTATAATGACTTAATATCGTGAGCCGAGCCAGACTTGCCACAATCTTGCAGACAGGGAAAAGGGACTTGAGTAGTGATCGTGTTGTGCCTGATTTGGGTAGGCACATTTATTAATCGTAGGCTAGATGAATGTTAACCCTGTTGCTGGGACATTATTATCACAACTCCATGATTTACACCAGCAGCCAAGTGTGACAGGCTACTTGAAGAGGTTCAACGTTCACAGTGCTTGCCAGCCAAATTGGTAATACAATGTACTTTCCATGGTGTGTTTATGTACTCACATGTGAAAATGTCGGACAGTCCATACTAGAGTTCCAGGGTATCAACAGCCATGAATACACGTACATTGAACAAAAAATTGAAGAATTTGAGTGGATTACCAAGTGAGTAGACTTTCTGAGACATAAACGACGTACATTGAGCAGTTCTAAATTCCAAACTCATCCAATCATGTCAGGCCTACTTATTTCTGCAACACCCATAAACTCGTCTTCACAATGGCAAGCAAGGTGCACAACACCCCCCTTGTGCACATGGACTTCCGACTCGCAACCACTCTTTTATCCCTCCCCCTCCAATTTGGCAGCTATAAAATCAACATCATGAATTATCGCAACACATTTGTTGTAGGGGCACGTTGCACATCTGTCCCTGATATCTACCTAACCATGTTTGCCACTGGAGGTGACCCTTTCTTGAAAATTCACCATCAATTCTTACTTGTTGAATGTGCACTCACAGAGACAGAAAAGCACACGATGGAAAAGCTTCATTACCAGCTCGAGGATCATCATGGAGTCGTTAGAGCAGTCATGATCAAGATCATGGAATCCGAGAGGTCAATCAGGACATCAATAAGCAAGGACAAGAGTGAGATCAGGCAGGACATGGAGATAGAGCCTAAGGAGACTCGGACATGGTTGCCCAATCAACAACCCAACAACCCATTATCGGCCATCTATGACAGTGTTATGCTGCTCGACATCGACTCTATTGTTGTGAGAGTTTGGATCCGCAACCTCAACTCAGGCAAGCCGATCGATCTGAACAATCGTGATCCTAATCTATACACCGAAGGGGTAACTCTCATATCTTGCTTTTTGCATGGAGCATTCACACCCAATGCATAGGTCATTCACCCTGAGCGATTGACCGACGATGTTGATGCACTGTGCCACCATCAGCAAACCAGCTTCACCAGTCACAGCATTATAGCCTACACCAGTCAAGGGACAATCTGTTAGATTCTGTCCTGATCTAGATTGGCCTGTGGTAGCCTGTCTATGTAATATGTAAATTGGTCACCTTGGCAACATGTTGTAATTTGGCCAAACTCTGTCCAGTGCTGTCCTAGTCTGTCCTAGAGTGCATTCAATGAGTCTGAGCCCAACACTGTCACACTGGCATGTAGTGGGCCTGGGTATTAAGTTCATCATAACATATTTACACTATACAACTCAGAGTGATAGCATATTAGAAGGTAGTACTTGTGTCTGAAACCACTTGCATACTAGTATGACAGTGTCTGGCCACCATCACGGTCGTGAGGAGGCTGGGGACTCAACAATGCCCAGGTTGAACATTGAACACTAGTATTAACACATGCATCATATATATTCAAGTCCAGCTATAGTACAATGGATATCCAAAACATCACAGCAAAGAGCAATGGGGGCCTACATGTACATGCGTGTATGAGATGTAACATCAATGCATGGTAGTGTGGATAAAGAGTTGTGACAAAGAGTCATCATGGGGGGTCAGTGAGATAGTCAGGGGTTGTCAAGTGAGGGGGGTCACACTGTTTGACAGATTATATAGGGTTAAAATCCAAACAGATTAAGTGAAGGAGGAAAGAGAGAGGAAATGCCGTGTGAGTCAATAAACGACAGGACCGGGTTATTTACCACACGGTGATGAGCAACCCTGACAGAAGTGCCATGACGAGGAGGAGCAGCATCAAGATGGTCATGCCTTGTGAAGCACCGCCGATTGGCAGACCACTGCTACCCAATGAACCTGTTCCAGAGCCAGTTCCCGAAGGAATGGGTATGCCAGCTGTTCCTGTGATGGAGATCGGATTCATCCCTGACAAGTTGCCTAATGTACAGGTCAGTGAATAAAGTGAACTCGCCGGAGCTGTTCAATCTGCTAGTGAGCTTGGCAAAGCCTATGGCCAGTGGGTTCCCTCGAAAGATGGTATACACATTCTTGAGGAAGGTGTCACCAATGATCCAGGATGGAACAGACTGGCTGCCTGTAGTGGTTCCGATGTCAAACAGACCACCAGCACACAGCAAGCCTTGGCCAAGGCTACCGATGTTCATATCAGCAGGATCAATGGACCAAGTAGTGCCACCAAAATTGAGGGAAGCTTCAACGGAGGTACTACACGCTGTGTGGTCTTGTGAGTACTGTAAGCCGCTGTTGAGAAGTCCAAACACCATCAGCAAACCCCTTATGTAATGTGCAGCACTGTACAGCTCTGTACAGTCACACTACAGTGCCACAATGTTACAGATAGGTCCCCCTTTGTACAGTGCTGTACAATGAGTTACAATGAGCTAAAATATGGTTATTTTCATGTTGTGTTCAAATTTGATGTCTGTAGTGCATCTGTGACATGTCTGTAGTGCACTGTAGGTCTGTAGCCCCTGTGTGAAACAAAGGGGTTTGCTGATGACTTACGGAATGTGAACATGCCCTGGTACTGACCTGTCAGTGCGATGGAACCAGGGACACTCGACCAGAATTCCCTGGTGATGTTGGATGGAGTGCCAATGAGGGTGGTACTGGTGTCAATGGCCGCAAGGCTCTCGGTGCTTGAAATGGGGAGGGCCTTGCCCTGAACAGTCAGGGCTGAAAGAAAATACTCAAGATGATGGTTGAGAGAACGGGTGGATTCGAAATACTCACCTTTGACTGACTGTAGCCAATAGGAGGCTATGGTACCACTTGGCATGTGGATGAATTTGATGGTTCCTGAGTACAAGCTGGTGTTGGTGCCTCCAAGGGTAAAGGTTCCACCTGGGGCTTCATTAATTGGGTTCTGGTTGACATAGCATGTGAGATAAAAGCTAAATATGGGAGAAGACAACATGTTCTGGTTCATCAAGGCTTGCCAAAAGGGGGTTGTCTGGAGGGCAGAGATAGTTTGGAATCCAAGACCCATGATGCCTGACAAAGTGTTACTGAGCAGGTTTTGGGAGACGGCTGTAACAGCAACTAGATGGATGGTGAGAAACAGATAACATGAAAAAGGGAAGAGACGTACGAAATCCTTGGGTCATGCTATAGCTTGAAAAGGTCACGCTCTCCTGTGAGACGTAGCCGCCTACTTGACCGGAGCCATAGGTGATTTGGAGGGTGGAGCTGCCATTTTTGTAGGATGACGATCTTGCCGGGTTGAAGAGTGGTACGCTGGCAGAGAAGCCGAACGAGGTCTTGCCGGTGTCAAGGATGAGGTTGAAATTCTGAGCGCTATGAAAAAGTTGATGGGAATGCAGTGGGCACAGGCAACACAGACACGTACGGTGTTCCGATGCTGACGACTGCGGAATAG
>JBBPSU010000038.1:14395-33464 GCA_038093755.1 Tylopilus microsporus | reverse complement strand
TGCGGGACGGACTGGGACGGCGTTGGGAGAGTTTTACATCGGCACGACGGAAGTGCCTTGGAGCGACTGTGGATGATGCTGATCGGGGGTGGAGTGAGAAGGCGCGGACATGGGTTCATTTTGTTTTTGACACGTTTTCTTGAGACGGCCGTACGTGTATCTGCATGTCATCTTGGCCAAACGACATTTGTGGACTCGACTGCAATGGTAGGGAGGCTCCGTCGTGTCCGCCTAAGCCGCGCCATCATCGTAGGCTTCGCAACTTGTGCTGTGTCTGTCGGACAAGGCCAGTGACTGAGAAGCCACTGCGGATGGCTCATGTCAAGGAAATCAGTGAAATACGACAAGGCAGTGAGTGACGTTCATCATAGCGGCCACTGAGAGATGTATCATATCAAGGGCGTTCGTAGGGTCAGCTCCACATGCACTGGCATCGCCCGCCACGTCTAAAATTGAAAAAACGTGCCTCATCTCTCCACATCACCGAACGCGCCACTATTAGTCTACTTGTGCCCATTTTCTCAAGCTCGACCTGGCGGGATGTTCGCCTTGGCTGGCCGCTGATCAACAGGGATAACTTTGATGGTGCGCGTCGTGGAAGATCAAGTTCATATCCATAGCAAAGGTCGCCGCATCACGTCACGCCACACGCCGAGCCAGCTCGGCCCTCTTCTTCCGGGTCCCGCTGCGCAGGTTGCATATGTAGGGTAGGGTCGTGTCGTCTGCATCATTCGGGTAGTGCCGATGTGCTCGCCAACGGACGAAACCAGGCTCCTACATCTCATTTCCCGGAGATCTCAAACTGCGCGTGGCCCGCTCCGTGCCTAGAACTTGGCCGTATCACATGCTTCAAGTTTCCCGACCCGTCTAGCGGTATGGCGACGCGTGCCCACACGTTGCGTAGAAACAACGCAACTGGCGATAGGTGTTGTTGCAAGTCGACAGGAGTATAAGAAACGAGCATGATTTGGACAGAGTGATCGGTTGCGATTTGGTTTCAGCATCGCGCCCAGGATGAGTCCTCGTATTCCCGTTGCGTCAACGCAGCCACTGAGTGCTTGCTATAATCACACGCGAAGTAACTTTGATACAACTTGATACTATGATGGAGCTACACAGCAAACTGATTACAGATCCACAGATGATGAGATATAACGATGCTCTAACGAGTAGGACCGAACGCCAACTATGGCAAATGATTAAAAAGAGGACCGTTCCAAAGAATTTCTGATCCAAGTCAATGGACGAAGGAGGACAGCTGTGCAGAATGAATCCTAGGTAACATAGTCATAAAGAGCGGTCCGTCCGTAGGCGTGCCCTAACACGTGCACAGCCAATAATGACAACAAAAGCAGTACCAGCCTGCATGTCCGCGGCTAGTCTCGGAAACTCTATGAAGAGTGGCGGGCGGGATGCTGTAGAAATTTGTACATCCATGACGCGGACGCAATGAACAGCAAGTCAGGGGCTTTCACCGCTGCGCCTCCGGGTAACTCCGTCTACGGCCGTGCGCGCCAAAGTCCCTGGACAACGTCAGGACGACTTCCCAGCGATTGTTTCTATACATGAGCGAGGACAAGCCCGCGAAGACGGTGGTATGGAGGAGGTAGTCCATGCGCCGCACGCCACCGTAGCGCGTGCGGTCAAAGTCGCGCGACGCGCCGCACCGTGCATAGAACACGTCTTCGATGCGGTTGCGTTGCACCAGGGGCACGCACTCCCATTCATATGGGGTGAGGGGTGCGTGGAGGGCCGTGTAGATGGCCATGAGGACGTCCCCGACGGTCACGCCGGTGGGGTTGTGGGCGGTGATGGCCCAGTCCTCCGCAAGGAGGTCGGAGATGACGCATACAGTCGCGACACCGGGGTGCGTGGCAAGCTGAGTGAGGTGCTGGAACGACGCGACTTGGCCGGCTACGCGCGCAGCATGGGACGGTGGGTGACGAATGTCCCATTGAAGAGCCACGGGGCGCCCGATGCAGGGCGAGTTGAGGAGCGAGTTGAGTACCACGGAATGGTACTGCATCGTGCGCGCGAGGGATGCAGCGTGGTGACCGGGTGACGAAATGGAGTGGTCGGATGGACGTGTTCCCCGCGGCGACTTTTTATGCACTGGAGACAGAGATGACGAATGCATCTGCCCCCCCCTCCTGGGATACAATGTCCTTCAAAGCGGGGGATGTAATCTGTACCATTCATTCGAGTGACAGTTGCCTTGAAAAGGGCCTTCCCCACTTCTGGAAGGATCCCGCCTCGTTATATGTAATAGGGTCCCAAACGGGATAGCGCCCGCCACAGAGAACATTCGAACATTCCATAGCGGGGACTGTACACGAGGCGGTATGTCGCGTAAGATGATGTCTTGCTGTATCTCGCGCGCCATCTGGATGCGGGGTGTGTGAGCCCGATCAAAGTCAGCCACCCTATAGCGGAAATGATGATAGGAGAAGACCCCACATGGAACGGAGAACATGGACAATGGCGGCGGCGTCCGAGCACATTTGGGTGCGAACAAAAAGAGTGAGCTGCAAGCCCGGATGTTGAACCCGAATACGGTTTGCGAGAAGTTTGCAAGTCGAACAGAGTCGCACGGGTAGTCCAATCGCAATCAAAGACTCGTGTAGCGACGTGTAGTACTAGATACATCTTGTCGTCTCGCTTAGAACATGAGCGTAATAGTATTGGCTGAATGAGGTCAAACCACAGGATACCCGGTCATCAGAAAAAATTAACACGATCAGTACAATGAAACCGTCCCAAAGAGTAACGAAACATCAACGTTCGTGCAGCTGGTAAAATGCGTCATTGTTCCTACGACGAAGTGGGACTATGGTAAACAATGTCCGTCGTCGCGAAAACCAGTTCATAAGACTCGCGTGCTCCTACTCGCGTGGATTGCGGTGCATGAGGCATGGCGATCAGTAATGAAACCTGGATATCCGAGTCATCAGATAGTTCGATCTGAGAGATGTCGGTATCGCTGGGTGGGGTGAGTACTGGAGGTATTATGGGTCGGTGAAACAAATGCGTGATTTCAGGTGGTATGTGATTCCATATATAACGTCTCCAGGATGGTGTGGTCGATTCTGTCTGCAAAGATTGACACAAGCCCGGGGGACAACCGTTCTTACGAGCTGCTACTGGCTGGCGAGAAAAGTCAGCTGGCGTATTGGAGGTCGTGGTCAGACCCTATTACTCACTTTAAGATCCAACCACGAAAGCGATTGGTTATCAGGCATGACCCAAACATCCCACGTTTTGGGTCGACGAACCCGGGGTGATTGTAGAGGGGGACTCATCGCCAGCATGGCATCTATAGCGTGGCGTCGCGCGACGAGACGGTTCCAGACAATGGCAAAGGTCATGAAGACAGCAAAGATTGACAGCGCACTGACGAGGAACCCGAAGAGCAGGGTCGACGCATTACTGTTTGGCAATGGGCTCGAGGAGGGAGTCGACGACGACGTGGCCACAGCGGGCTGTGTGGTGGACATGGTCGTCAACCGCTGGCGCTGTGACTGTTCTCAGGCACCGCGTTGCGCCTGCATCTTTGGCTCCTGACAATTATGATCTGAGTTGATTGATTGGTTTCCCGTCTGTTCCGATTGGTCAATCTGGCAGGTGACAAATTTCATATCGGGTAATCAACCCCAGTCAAAGTACTGGCAGCCTGGCAATATGACAGTCTTACAAACTGACAGCAGTATAACTCCCATGTTACAGCAAATTCGGGTCTAAACTGTCTCACCACCCTCCGTCTGTGTGGCTCGTTAGCTCATAAATTTGGGAATGCATCCTACTCACCATTGTACTTTGCTCGTCTTGCCTTCCTTACTTCCTCCATCAGACGCGTGCTGTGGCTGTCCAGCATATCAACATATGGCTTCAGGCTCGTCTGCTCCCAGTTGGCGCCCTCTCCCGCCAAGTCGAGTTCATGAAGCAACTGGGTAACCGTAGGAACGCCTCGTGGATCGAAGCGGTCGATATTCGCTGGGTCAATGGGTACACAAATACGTCCTGTTTTGGGGTGCACGCAGAAGGGTGCTTTAAGCAAATGATTTCGGTGCTTTGAAACTTCGGCATCTAAGCGGGGATACGTGTATTGTAGGACGATATCTTCCAATGCGGCACGTTGCTAAACAGTAGCTCAGCGTGGGGGAAAGGAAGAAGCTTGAGTCGACTAACAGTGTCACCGCAAAGCTCGCCAAGCTCTTGCCACTTTTTCGTGGATGGCCGATCGGGGTGTTTTGACCATTCTGCGCGAAGCTTTGCAACAGCGGATCGGTCTGGAACAAGTTGGAGTAGTGTTTCCCAGCCGTCTTCATGGCCGAAACAATCTTGATCATCCAGGACCAATGGAGCGAACAGCGTACGGAGAATATCCAAAGCGCCCCAGAGGGAGGGAGGTAATTTGTTACCGTTCCGGACATTCACTTTGTTCACCTTCTCTTTTCCACCTTCGATCACGGTCAGAGCACCGACAAGGGCTCTGCGTTGATCGTCAGTTAGATCCATTGCTTCTGAATCACTTATCCACAAGTGTATTCCCCTCCGACCAGAATAGACCCATAAAAGGTGGCGGAAGCCATATTGCTCTGTAAGGGAAGAATGTAGGACTTTGACCGCAGCTGCGATAAAACCCCAACAGCGGGAACATATGTCTGCGGCGGAGCAACAGGTTCGAACGCCGTCATAATCGGTCATATCGATATCGAACACGAGCTCGCGTTTCTGAGGGGTGAATGCGGTAGGATGAACAGTTTTCTTGTCGCGGGGCTGAGGTCGCTTGTCAGTTGCGAACTCACTGACCAGAGAAAGCGCGTACTTTGGCGGAGTAGACGGGACCGATCTCGAAACGAGTTGGGTTGAGAGATAGGACCTGTTTTTTGAGATCGTCGGCGGTGTTGAAGGAATGGTAGCGTAGATACACGTCTCCCTTGAGTGTGAACGCGAACTCGCGGTGAGTGAAAAGCCTAGTTGGAACGTGTTCGTGGTTCAGCCAGGTGAATATCGAGTTGAAGGGGTAGAGCATTCTGTAGAACTGTAACATGACCTCTGGCGAGGCGTTGGTATCATCCATGGTGGACGACAACTTCAAGTTGGAGCGCGTCCGTGACAGTACCCGCGTGTTGTCACACCCACAGGTCGGGCCGCGACATGAGATTGACATACTTTTGGCATACACCTCTTTCCCGACTTTCTCCGTCGAATATAAATCGCCAAAGAGTTGCACTTCGTTCGTCTCTCTCCAACTATGACTATCGTACTCACTCCCTACTGGTCCCCACAAGATGGCGCTCAGAAACTCAGACTAGAATCACAGCGTAAGTACCCGCTGTTCCCTAAACACTCTCCTTGTCGATTCGACACCTACAGCGCCGCCGTCCACTGGGCTTGTACCGGGTCTTTTCCCCCCTGCGTTCTCCCGCGATCTTCACCTCCAGCGTGTCGCATCGCAGCTCCGTGCTAAGCCGAGCGACATCGAGAAATACATCTTCCTCTCTCAATTAAAAGATGCCGACGTAGATACGTTTTACCGGCTCTGTCTGGCCAACATGAGTGTTCGTAGTCAGGTCGACCAAGCTCCCTGTATTGATGAGCCTCATAGGAAATCACGCCACTCATCTACACTCCAACCGTTGGGGATGCTTGCTTGCAATATTCTCAGAATTTTAGGAGGCCTGAAGGTCTTGTATGTATCGATTTCTCAGCAGCATCACTCCTTGACGAACATGCCACAGTTCATCTCCATCAAAGACAAGGGCAAGATTGGAGCTATCCTCCGTAATTGGCCAGCAATCGACGAGGCACGCATCAGCGTCGTGACGGACGGAAAGTCCACCCCAGCTCAAAACTCGGCGTAACTAAATTGCTAAGTAGGTTCTCGCATCCTTGGTCTGGGTGACCTTGGCTTGAATGGAATGCCCATTGCTATCGGCAAACTGTCACTTTATGTTGCCGGTGCTGGGTAAATATCCTCTTGGCGTCATCTACTCATCTTTTATCCTTACGGATACTCCAGCGTCCGCCCTTCCTCTACGCTTCCGATTGTCCTCGATTTGGGAACTAACAACCAGGCCTTCCTGGACGACCCTCTATACTTGGGTCTTCGCCAAAAACGTGCCTCAGGCGCCGAGTATGACGATTTCATGGAAGAATTCATGACAGAAATGTCCCGTGTGTTCCCCAGACTCTTGATCCAGTTCGAGGTAGGTTATATGCGCGTCAAACACATCGTCCCTCGCACAGACGGCGCTGATGCCGAAGATTGCAGGATTTTTCCACAGATCATGCCTTCTCTTTCCTCTCCCGCTTCAGGCACCGTTTCCCCTTATTCAACGATGACATTCAAGGCACAGGTGCAGTCGTCTTGGCAGGACTTATTTCGGCTGCGCGCCTTTCCCCTCTCCAACCTCGTGAACATCGTATTCTGTTCTATGGCGCCGGTTCCGCCGGCATTGGAGTTGCTACTCAGTTACTGAGCTTTTTTACTCTCAATGGCATGAGCGAGGAAGAAGCTCGCAGCCGTATCTGGATCGTTGACTCCAAGGGTCTCATCTACGACGGCCGTGAAAATGTAGCAGAATACAAGAAAGGCAGGCATTGTGGGCTGGTATAGAATGGTTGTCCGACTGACGATTGTGCCATTGGTGATCACCAGTCTTCTCCAGAAAAGACTACTCTGGTCTACCTATGACCGATCTACTTGACATCGTCCAATACGTGAAGCCCACAGCGCTCATGGGCCTCTCTACCGTCAAAGGCGCCTTCACTGAAGCCGTCATCCGCCGCATGGCCTCGCAGACCCCTCGACCGATCATCTTCCCCCTTTCAAATCCCTCGCATCTTTCGGAATGCACTTTCTCCGAGGCGCTCCGAGCTAGCGGCGGCAGTGTTCTGTTTGCATCCGGCTCACCGTTCCCCACAGAGAACTTTGGTGGGCGAAGTTGGGAGCCCGGCCAAGGCAATAACATGTACATCTTCCCGGGTACGTCGTTGCTGGGCGTGCGCGTGCCTACCGATGATGCCTGACGGATAATGCAGGTCTCGGTCTGGGTTCGATCCTCTGCCGCGCGCACTTTGTAACGGACAGCATGGTCGAAGCAGCGGCAATTGGACTTGCCAACTCGCTCTCTTGGGACGAGCGTGCATTGGAGCTCATATACCCTCGTATTCAGCGCATTCGTGAGATTAGCGCTTACATCGCCGTGCGCGTCATCCGTGCTGCACAGGCGGCGGTCAGTCGCCTTTCCCTTTGCTCGCCCTGAGTCACACATTGATGAGTCGACTTCCAGGGCGCCGACTATTTGTTGGACTTGAACAGATTGACGGACGACGAATTACTTGACTTCGTGAACAAGAAGATGTGGGTCCCTCAGTGAAGCAAGCAAGACTGTATTTCAATGAGCTACACAATCAGTTGGGGTCTACGATAAAAAGTGTTCTAGAAATGCGACGATATTTACATGGTATACGGATGCCACAATACAGTTTCGGCGTTCTAAGGATCTCCTGCCAACCTCTTGAGCACAGAAAACTCGGCACGACCGGTCGCCTTGCATAGCGCGTAGAAGCGGGAGTTGGAGTCTGCCAAGAGCGTAGCCGGGCGATCACACTCAACGATACGACCTTCATCAAGGAGCATCACCTGCAAACAACGGTGAATTGCAAGGTAAACTGAGTGCTAAAGGGGCCACTTACGCGATCGTAGTCGATGACAGTACGAAGTCGGTGTGCGATGGTGAGGATCGTGCTTGAGGCGAATTCCCTAGGAACGCGCGTCGTGAGTAACCAATGTTTTACTTGAAAAAAACCGAACACACTGTCTGATAGTTTTGCTGATGAGCTCGTCGGTCGCAAAATCGACGCTTGCAGTAGCCTGAGGAGACCGGTCATGTCAGACACCTCAGTCGCGCCCCGCATAGACACTTACTTCATCCATGACCAACACCTTGGACCGTTTCAGAATCGCTCTCGCCATGCACAGAAGCTGCTTTTCACTGCGGATGACCAACATGAGGGAAGCAACGTCTAAAGCCCTGAGATGAAGACATACCCGGTGGAGAAGTTGTCGCCGCCCTCGGAAACATGGGATTCGAGGTTACGGAACACATTGATGTTGACCGCGTCAGCCGATTCTTCTGCGTCTTCAGAGGGTATCAAATGGACGCGACGGAGCGCCTCAAACTAGGAGAATAACGTTCAGCCTCTGCCAAGAAAGAAATGAATCACCCACGATGTCCGGATCTTGGTACTCGTCGAACACATCCAACGTAGACCGCAATGTTCCACTCAAAATCGTAGGATCCTCTGAACGAATGATAAACATACGTATATGCGGGCTGAAATATAAAGCACCCACGAGGAATGATCGTGATCTTGCCGCGTAAGTCTGTCAAACCGATCTTGGAAATGTCGACCCCATCAATGGTGATCTTTCCTTCCGTCGCCTCCACGAATCGGAAGAACGAGAGCGCAAGCGTACTCTTCCCAGAACCGGTCCTGCCGAGTATACCAATCTACGTTTCCACGGAATTAGCAAGAGGCAGGAAATTTACTGTCCCAGACGCTGTCATACCTTTTCACCAGGTTGTACCTCGAAGTTGATGTGGTGTAGTACATCCGGAAGATCAGGCTGGGGGCAGAATAAGGCGACTATCGCCTGGCAAAGGAAAGTTGACTCACAGCATATCGAATGACCAGGTCCTCGCATTTGATGTGACCTTGCTGTGGCCAAGAAGAATCAGGTCGGGGCTCCGTAAACTCAGGGGGTTCACGTTTGAGCTCGGAGTATTCCTTGACACGCTCAAGAGCAACCTTGTCTGCGATTCAGTGCATGTCATGAGATAATGAAACTACCGCACTAACCATGGATTGTTCGAGTGCCACGAAGCGCCGCACCAGGAACAAAAGCTAAAGTGACGACATGGTCAGTCACGGTCGCAGACAGTCCCACTATATAACGCACATTGTGGGTGATGCTGGAAGCAAAGGACAAGGAAAATCCAGCCAAAGCCGCAGATATGCCGGGGTTCAAGACTGCGACCGCACCGGTCAAGCCAACAAGAAGACATGAAAGCAAGTTGAATCGCATCGAAAGCCAACGATTTACTGGAGAAATTGTCAGCAGTACTGTTCATTTTCCACTCTTCCACACTCACCTCCCCACATCCAGTAATAAGGGTTTGAATTCTGAGCGCAGAGTGAACGTAAGTGGGCATCCAAGTCGGTACATTGGCGCGTTACTCACGGTGTCAACACAACGAATCATGTCACGCAAGAACTTCGACGACGCTCCAAAGGCACGTAAGATCGCAACGCCAGCTATGGTCTCGCCGTAGATTGAATACAATGGCGACCGGGTGACGGAATCTTCGCATCGCCTCATTAGATATCAGATTCGAGTCCGATCGTGAAGCTCTTACCGAGACGCCTCATGTCTCTTGCAGTCTGACCGTACACTTTGGCCACTGGGGGACGATCAGTTCGACGAGCCGTCAGGACAACAAGTTTCCTTACCATTCCAGTAGAGATACCCGAGGACCAGTGCCGCAATGACGAAAGCGAAACCACCGACGACAGTAATGGTGATAATGATGGTTAACGCCGCCAAACCATAAACAATAGTACGCCCAAAGTTGTCGGACATGGAGCTATCGATTCCTGGGGGACAAAGAATGAGATGACCATTCCAGGACATAAACATGCAAGTTATCATACCCTCGAAATCTTTGCCAAATCGATTCAATAGGCGACCACGAGACACGGTATCATGGAAGCGAATGTTGGCAAATAGCACGGCTTCCAGCAACCCTGTCGACTCTGTGAGCATGAGGCGCGATACATGAGGGAAATCCTAACTCTTGTAAAGAATGGTCGATGCATTGATAGAACCAGTATCTGTCATCCTGTCAGAGTCCGAGAACTGTCATCCACCAAAATGACTCACAGAGGATATAGAATCTGAAGACGTTCAAGAAGAGCCCTGTGATCATGTTTTAACTAACGCAGCCCATAGATATCCCTCTACTTACCAAATATTGTGACCTGCAACTTGTGCGTCAGAACAACTTCGGCATGAATTGTGATCATCATACCGCAGCATATATGGCTATGTAGTACACTGGCCCATTACGCGCAGCTTCAGCGGGGTCTGCACCAGACCATGTCCTGATGAAAGATATCAGTGTCGTGCTGTCACCTTGACCCCATATCCAAAACCCACTTTAGCCACCAGTTCTCGACAACAGGACTCAATGCACCAAGCAAAAGGGACAGAGCAAAGATGGTCCAGTAGGCATATCCTCCGCAGGCTTTGATGTACGTCTCCCAAATTTCCCAGCGGATATGGCCAACGGCGCGCGTCTCTTCTTCGATCAGCTTGCGTGGGGCTTTCTTCGGCTTCTCTGGCTCTGGCTTGACCTCTTCAGTAGCGAAAGCCGTGGAACTCGTCTCAGAGACAGCAGCCTCCGCCACTTCCCCACTTTCATCATGATGTTCCGCCTTCTCAATCACGGGGGACTGTGCTTCCTTCTCGTCCGATTCACCGGTGTTGGCGTGTACGAGGCTCGCCTGGACAGGAGAGCTATTGAACGAATCCCGGTCACCCTGGAAAACTACTCGCCCGTTTTCGAGAGCAACGACATAGCTAGCGCCAGTGGCACAGAGTTGGACCTGGTGAGAAACCAAAATGACAGTACGTCCGCGCACTAGCTCTCCCGTAAGACATTCGTTGTAGAGGTGATCAGCAGTGTGAGCATCGACCGCAGACAAAACGTCATCAAGAAGCAGGATGGATGCCCGAGAGTACACCGCGCGAGCCAGTGAAACTGCAGAAAATTATAAGAGTCAAATGCGATAGAGTAGAAAGATAAGCTCACCTCGAGCCTTTTGACCTCCAGACAGGTTAACCTTCGAAAGTATTTGAATAAGCTGTCTTGAACGATCAAAAGGAAGACATACACCGCGTTCACCAATCTCCGACTCGTCTCCATCCTCCAGAATGAGCAGATCACTTTCCAGCGCACATACTTCGAGGGTCTTCTTGTATCGCTCTTCATCGTAGGGAAGATTGAAGAGGATGTTGTCTTAAGATACTTTAGTAATGACTCCGAGTGCTATGGCATGTTGAATTACCTTTGATAGAGGCATTCCGCAACCATGCAGTCTGATAATATGACATTAGGAATAATCCTGTGAAAAGGGACGCTACTACTCACCTGAGGAACGTAGGCGCAAGCACCTTGGACGACCCAGTCTTCAGGGGAGGCCTTCTTTTGCGAGAATTCTGCAAGGATATCGGGCGGAGACCTGGGACAAATTACTTGACCAGCTAGAATGTCTGCCTCGCCAAGAAGTGCTAACCGGTTACCGTGTCAGGGGGACTCCGCAAACATCATGACAGTGAGGCGTACCCAACAACAGTAGCGTCTTCCCACTTCCGAGTTTCCCGCAGACCAGGGACAGCTCGCCTTCGGGGAAAGACAGAGCCAGATCAAGTAACATGAACTTAGCCCTAGGAGTACCCGCAATGGAAGGGGTAGCGCTGCCACTTTGATGCAGGCGGTCTTGGGGCCAAGTGATCGTCGCATTTTGGAGCGCGATTTGCCGCAACTGCATATCAAGGGGAGGAACTGCGCTAACCTCGGCACCATGAAGATATTTTTCAATACGACGGAGAGACACGAAGCCCTGAATGATCATCCTTTAGTTGAGTAGACAATGTGGCATACACTGATCTCACCTGGAGCATGTTAATGAAGGTTTCGGGGAGGGCATTCAACGCAAACTTCATCTCATTGAAGACTTGAAGAAACGTTAGAGACTTGAGTGAAATGTTGCTATCATGCACTCACCAAGAATCTAGAACCAGCATCGATCAAGTCATTTATCGTGGTTACATGATAAACTGGCTTACCGAAGTGAATGCAGTCGAAGGCGTCAGTATCTGCCCACGAACAACTGCAAAATGCCAGAACGCGATGATAGTCACCAAGATCGGTGAGCCATCCCTGAGGGACAGTCAGATCCGTCTTAAGATGAGGTGAAAAGCTTGCCATAACACATTGAACAGCAGCTCGACCATGTAACTTAATTTCTGGTACCTCAGCTCCTTCGCCCGAACCTTCAAAGCCTTTCTCTCGAAGCTGCGTTCCCAAGCCATGAACTAAGGTGATTGTCAGTCTCGAACAGGACCGCAAATGGAAGCTGTGTCACCTTTAGCATACGGATCCCACCCAAAATCTAAGCTTTCTCTATCAGCAAAACAAATACACTTGGCTGAAAGTAATCCCACGAACCTCATTCATCAGAGCTACTCGTTCATCGCGGGTCTTCATCAAGTTCTCTTGGGCGTCGACTACAACTTTGCCACCGTAATGGTTCAAAGGCAAGAACAAGCAAATTGCGGCAAGCCCAACGAAAGCCGAGACGCCAAGTAGTTTGTAAAGCACCCAGGTACCAATTGCGATCTCGATTGGCGAATCTGAGCAACCACGTTGTTAACCCCGAAGTACCCAACGATGAGAGGATAAGCCCGTACCGACAAGCGTGAACATGTGCCACGAGAAGTCACTAACGCGATCGACGTCAGTCGTCATAAGCGTCATAACTTGTGCCTTGCTCGAGAAGTCATCTTCCTCTTCGCCATCATCGCTCTTCTTGCTGTTATCCTTGTCGTCGTCCTTGGACGAGTCTGCAGAACCGGATGACGATGCAATGTCCTTGCGCACTAGGGTTTTTCCGAAGAGAATTGTGTTCAGTTGGATCCTCAGACGAACTTGGACGGTGGTAGTGGCGATGGAGAAGAGTTGCCCAGTAACTTGATGTCATTATCAGCGATGGACATCAATGTGAATTATCAAGGCGTCTTACCCATATCCGTGAACGCAGTTGAGAACACCATACCCGCCAGATAGAACCAACCCCAACTGCGATCCTCCCTGTTAGGGTCGGACTCGAAATACTTAACTACCTGTCGCAAGAACAGTGGTGGTGCGTAGAACAGGCAAGCCGAGAGAGCAGCCAATGAAATCAACTGGAGGAGGCATACTGTGTTGACCCTGAGGAGCCTATAGGCAAGCTCCCAACCAGAGCCCACACGGGGACGCCACCAACGAAGACTCCACTTGACGTTGCGTATAGTGTTTCGCATGCCGGTATACAGGCTGACACCTCGCATCTCGGCCGGAACCACTGGTAGATCCGCAATCTCGAGAGACTCTGAAGTATAGCCAAGCATGACCACTTTGGTGGTGTAGTTGAACAGTAGAAAACTCCAGATGGAAGCGCCGACAGCACCACAGACATTCTCTTCGTCACGATTCGCCGCAGCTTTGAGAACCTTTTCGGTGTAGAGGGTCTCGGACGGGTAGTGGAGGGGCGGGCCCGTAGGGATTGAGAACACGATGACAGTGACGATGAAATAGATGGCAAGGACCGTGTACCAAATTGCGGGCAACGAAAAGCCACCTGGAGACAAGGGCAGGCTCACGGGGCGAGCGGATGGCCAAATAGCGACAATGCAGAGGAGCAGCGTAGGAGCGAAGGTAAGTACCGCGAGATGGACTATGGACTCGGAATGAGGTTGGGCTGAATTCTGATAGATGGAGCGAACGGCAATTGCAGTGAGATAGAAGGCATATGCGACGTGGAGGGCATAGGCCACGACCGCCATCGTGTTGTCACCCTCTCCAGTGGAATAGGTCCATCCTAGACTTATAGCCTGGAGGACGAGAATAGCCGCAAGGAGTAGAGAAACTAGAAGTTTCCAGAGGCGAACCTATGGGAGAAAAAGGATATAAACAATAAAGGACTTTGAGCAAAGTGTAAAGGTGCCAACCTTGCTCCAAAAAGCTACTTCGTTGATTGGGAAACCATCGATATCATCTTCCGGACATGTCAAGTCAAAAGGATCAGGAAGCAGAGGCTCGTCCTGTCCACCGGATGTTGGAAGTTGAACTTTTGGTTTTTTGGGCGCTGTGAGATACGATACGAAGAGGCTCCCTACACCAAGAGCTGCCAAAGAGGCAGCAATTGGCAGCTGCAAGTGAGGCATACCAAGACGGGTAAAGTAAACCGAAGAGTATCTGGGCAAGGTTGGAAGCAAAAAAATCGAAGCAATTATACCGTTCCAACGGTGACCCCGGAACCGAGCAAGTGACTAATCGGAAGCGAGCGCTGTGCAAACAACCACTCGTATCTCCAACCAATGGCCGACGGTCTCTATGGGGCGCCGGCGACCAGTACAACATATATACAGGACTAAAATCGAAGAACCGAGCAAATCGTGGTCCAAGTACTGTGTCCAAACTTGCAATGTCACACCTTTTGTCACGACGTCATTGGGACCATTGAAAATACAAATACAGCTTGCAATGACCTTCAATACTATTATGGTAAGAGCGTGACAAAAGTGTGACATTGCAACAAGTGCTTCCGGCTTCTAGACAATGTACTCCATTGAGTTGGCGAGCGACGCGTACATCTATTCACCACATGATATAGGCATCTGTAACCTGTTTGACAAAGAATGTTGCGCATGCAATGAATCATAGCCCGGACGAGCACAAAGCATACCACTATTGTAACGCCCAAGAGTTTCCGTGCGTGCTGCTTCGCTATAAAGCGAACTACATCTTAGTACTCGGCGCTAGGACTTGGCATCAGTACATCACCCTCGATTACTCACATGTTGACCGTGTTATCATCCGGGTATCCGGGTATATATGGGAGTCTGTAGGTCCCACTTCCTAGCCGTCGTTCTCGTCAATAGCAACCGATTCATCGACAACGTATCAAGTTGGAGGAGCCTCACAGAATCGACCTCACGTTGATCCAAGGAAACAAAATCTCCTAATCCATTCAACTCACCGATTCATATACATCTTCAAGCGGCTCCCATCTTCGTACTCCACATCTCCGTCGCCATATTCACTCTTAGTGCTGGCCTCGAGCGACGAGCCAGCTGCAAGCCGACTCCTTCCCTGCAGTTGGCAAGCTTTTCGAAGACACAGTGATGCAGACAACGACGACTTGCGATTCAGGCCTCAGGCCTCGTAAGAAGCTGATAGGCACATGTCAAGATGCCATCAACCCCAGTCTTGGTAGAGAGATGACAATTGAATTGCGGGCGGCAATAACATGGGAGAATGGAGGATCGCAGATCAGTAGGATTTCTGCGAAAGTCGGCACAATCGACGTACCAGTATCTCGGTCCGGGTCTTGATGTGGAATGCACAAAGTGTTGGACAGGACGGGGGAATTGTTGAATTTCGTTCGACGGTCGAGAAGAAAAGTGACAGTCTGAAAGCTGGGACGCAGCTGTCAGGGAAAGAGAAAATTTGCGGGAGTTCGCGTTGATTATTATTAACTGTCCAACACGCTGGCAAGACGGGAAACAATTTAATAAGGGGGTTCAGGGAAAACTTCCATTTGCTTGGCAGAGCTGTTGACGGAAGATCGAGATGCTTCTGTCGTACAGGGCTCGGCGAGTCGACATGCCGTGAAACGCGTGCTAGTATGTAGCGTATACCGCGGCCTGCACTGCAGTCAGTCTACGGCCTTCTACTCCCCCCTTGTCATCTTGGAAACTTGAAAGACAATGGTATAACCGGATGACTGGCGGCCGGTTCCCCCAAAGCTGCCGTTCCTCTCTGACGTGGGAGGTCGTTTCTGGTCAAAAATTAAGTGGGGCCTATGTAAAGCTCGCCGATTTCCTTGTATCCCAGGATACCCGACTGAACACCGAGCAAACCGTCAGAGTCATTCCCCCGTGGCAAAGTCACGACTCCCAGGTTGGAATGCTCATGCCATCTTCCGTAAACGGTATGAAGCGTTGACGTCGATAACCCAATGAATCGGCGTGCTCCGAGGTGTCCATGCCAAAATGGACAGGTTTGAGCGGGGGTTCGCATTTGCAGTCTCGGGCCAGACCTTCCTATCTCGTGCCTCGTTGGGCTGGCATTTCCTTGGGGTCACTAGATAAGGGTCAAATGAGCGTTTTGAAGGTAATATAAACGCTGGTACTTGTAGCAAGCAGTAGGATAGTGCTTCTTGTCGAACTACCCACGGTTGGTGACAACTTGAAGTGGCGGGAGATTGTCTGTGGTGGCTGGTCACGAGGTGCTTTTGACCTTCTCAGACCACAGAACCGTTCGACGAGCAACCCCGAATCAACGACGCGCTATTACTATATGACTGCCACGCACATGCGCGAAGGTGGCGGTCATTAGCCCACTCCTTTATTTTAAAAACAAGGTGTTTTTAGGGTTCAATTGATGAGGCGTTTCGGACGCCGCCACGATTCGGAGAGCAACTTTTAGCTCACCCTCTGCCCGACGCAGCTCAAACGTGGACGTATTTTCCGGTACTTTCGCACCGTCCGCGTCCTGTGGCAGTTTTCCACACATCACATCCGCGGTCTCCTTTTCGGCCGTCTGTCGGTTCGATTACACCCTGGAATCTGCAGCGGACCGCCGAACGAGTTCAACACACATGTCACTTTTGCATATATGGACCCACATACAAGCGAACTTCACGCAGGACACATGATCACACCGCAACCCCAGGGTGACAGTGGGGACCTCGCCACGAACACATGGCTCCCAAGGATGCTAGACTGGCGGCATGTTTAGCCAAATTTGATGGGACGATAGAATTCGAACCAAACCAAGATCTGGCAACGGAGAAATGATTGTCAAATCACAAACCCAAGACGTTTGCTCAACATGGTCACATCGCAGCAGGCATGTTCTCTCCAATATGCTGTTTTTTACCCGAATACGATCAGTCTTCTTCGAAGTCCCACTCCATGCGGTCAGCCTTGCATCCTAGGTTTCGCTCTTGACTAGGAGACATATGACGGATATATGACAGCTTGCACTGGTCAAGGTCTGCATCCGTTAATAATCACCCCGGATCGTTGTTCTCTCCCCAGGAACATCTACGGCCGAGGCGATAGGACATGCCAGACACTCCTAGATCCCCATTCGGACGCCGTGCTACCCCTCCGCTTCGAAACTAGGGGTAGTCCACCGTGTCCCGAGTACGTCGGAGTAACTCGCGGCTAGCAACCCAGCACCACCCGGAACCAATTATTTCGGGTGATTCGAAGCGGTCGAGCCGAGTTGGTAGTCTACTGCTGGGCTGAATTAAACGGACTGTTCGCTCGATGGAGTGTTACCATCAATTTTCTGGACTGTCCACGTGCGGTAGTCAATACATTTCGCCCTCTCAACCCGGAGTGCGCGGCCCGTGTTAAAGTGGTTTGTGACCCACATGAAAGTTCGGTGAGCGCTAAGAAATAGACTAGGCCCTGATGCCAAAACGGGATATCCGAGTCGGCGACTGTTGCGGGTTTGATACTTGAGCAAACACTGAGCGGTCGAGAACAAAATACGCTGTGACCTCATTCCTGACCAGACCTTTAGAGGTAAGAGAGCTATCCCTTGATTTGGGCAATTTGAATTCTACGCTGCCATCTGACCAAAAAGATAAGACTATGTACGTCAAAAGAGCATCACAGGGATTGTGTTAATTAAATTCTCGTCAAATGTGGACGAGCTATAAGTCATTCCTTGTCAACATTATTGATGGCAAGAAGATAGGATCATCGACCCATCCATCCCTGACGAGTTATCGTGATCGTTATTATTAGTTGCGGAGAATGCAAGAATAGGTAACTCACACCGTCCACAACCAAGAGCTCTCCGCAAACATACTGGCTTGCGCTACTCGCGAGAAAGACGACGGGTCCCGCAAAATCCCTCGGGTCGCCCCACCTTCCAGCCGGAATCCGCTCCGAGATTTGTCTGAACCGCGTTTCATCCGCCAAGAGCCGCTCATTCCTAGGAAGGGAAACCGTTGAGCAGAAAGATAAACATCTCCGCGCCCAAAGATAAGAAGTATTTTCGACACCAAGCATCCCAATTCGGCCGACCTGCGAACCTTGGGGGATGGCGTGTCACCGGATCCTACCAATCCAAGGTCCGGTGTGGACACAGAAAGATCAAAGATAGCTCACATGTCTGTGGCAACATAACCTGGGCATATACCATTAACCTGGACGTTGTGTTGGCTCCATTCATTGCTGAGAGCTTTGGTCAGCTGCCCGAGTGCTCCTTTTGCGGATGCGTATGCAGGGACTGTGAGACCACCTTGAAAGGTCAAGAGAGAGCAAAAATTAATGATTTTCCCTCTGCGCGAAGGGACCATGTGACGGCCGGCTGCTTGTGAAAGTAGCCAAACTGCTTTGAGGTTGATATTCAAAACCTGACACATATTGGTCAAAACATTCGATCAAATATGAGGAGTGGAAGCGAGACTGAACACGACCGTTACAGAAAATGACGTACATCGTCCCAGTCTTGCTCCGAAAAGCTGACACTAGGTGCCCTCCGCTGTATGCCGGCGCAGTTGACGAGGACATGAATATTCCCATCCATGACCGCAAGCGCTTTAGGAAAGAGTTCCCTGACTGCGTCTAGATCGCCGAGATCACAATGAATAATTTTGACGGTTCCTCCGAAGGCGCGTATGGCATCTGCCGTTGCCGTGTTCGGCTCAGTGCCTTGTGAAGGGGGATCTCTCTGAACAAGACAAATAGAAGCCCCTGCTTGGGCCAATGCTATGGCGCATGCAGCACCTATGCCTTGATTCATCGATTTGAGGGCCCGATCAGGGAACGGATCGCATTACATCAACGGAGACGAGAAAAATGGGTCAATATCATTTAGGCAAGATCATCAGAGTAATAAGTACGTTACCTCTAGTAGCCCCGGTAATGAGGACGTTCTGACAGGACAAGTCGAACAAGTTGAGTGACGGAACGGTGGGTGTGGGATCCATGAGGTAGTGTGAATGTCCGACTTATCCAAAAGGCGTGCTTTAAATTCATAGAGCAGAGTCAGATCCACCTGCTGATCGGCAGGGGGACCGAAGTTCCGACAAAAGAATATATTCTGTCAGCTTGTGGACATTTAACGACAGAAATAAGAACGGAAAAATGGAGAAAATATCGTGAACCTGGACTCGGGTCAGCCCGCAAAAGGCGGATGCTCATCCCAAACGG
>JBBPSU010000037.1:0-33699 GCA_038093755.1 Tylopilus microsporus | reverse complement strand
ACCTAAGAAAATAAATATAGTTCCTAATGTTATACCAGATGAAACTGAATCCTGGTTTGATAAAGCATGTAAAACAGAACTTAAACTATATAAAGATTCAAAATTAGTAATTCCTGTATATGAGTAAATTAAAGCTACTCCTAATAGTATCACACAAGATGATAAACCACCTAATAAGAAATATTTTAATCCTGCTGCAGTAGCTGATTCGGAATCTCTATATAAAGTTGCTAAAATATATACACCAAATGATTGTAATTCTAAACTTAAATACATTGAAATAAAATCCGATGAAGATAATAATAATGAAGAACCTAAAGTAGAAAATATAACTATTAAAGAATATTCAGTTGCCGGATTATTTATATAAGATAAATTATCTGATTCTAAATTAAAATTATTATTGTAACTATTTTTTAATGGATGTTTATTAAATATAGGCCAGGCTGTTAATATTAAAGCACCTATAATAAATATAAAAATTTCTATTAATTGAGATGTAATAGTTACATGGAATAAACCACTATATATACCTAAACCTGATTCAATTGATTGAATATATAAAGAATTAAATGATAATCCTGCGGCATAAATAAATATAATAGAAGTTAATCTGATAAATAAATTAGGAGACAAATTCATTCTGATAGAAGGAATGGCAATAGCCACAATTAATATTAATAAACTAATAAAAATCATTAAACCTTAAATACCCTTAGATGAAAATTATCTAATAATTAATTATTAAATATTTTATTAATAATTAATAATATTATTAAAAATCTTTATACTTTTATAGTTATACTTTTATGTTATTTAATTATTTATAATATAATATTTATATATAAGATAATAATTAATATAAATATTAGGAGGGGGTTTTATAAATTTTAATTTAAATAGTGGTTACTATATTATTCCTAATGTTAGAATCTAGATTTTCTAGAAATAAATATAGTAGCTACCATTGCTAATAATAATAAAATACTACAAATTAATAATAAAGCTGCACCATATGTATATAAATTATGCCCTATAGCTTCTATATGTAAAAAATTAGTAAAAGTCACATCAGCAATAGAAGGATTAAATGTAGTTAAAACATTTACTAATGATGAGTTATTAAATGTTAAAAATAAACTATTAATAATATTAGTAAAATCAAAGAACAAAGTAATAATAGAAACATTGTTACTTTGGAAAGGTAATATAGTGAATACAATATAAATAAATAAAGAACCTATAGCTAAAGCTAAAGGAAAATTTTGTGTATATTGAGATCCAGTTTCTAAAATATCTGTTAATTTTATATTAATCATCATAATTACAAATAAGAATAAAACAGTTATAGCACCTACATACAATAAAATATAAGAAATACCAATAAATTCAACACCTAATAAAATTAAATAACCGGCAATATTAAAGAAAACTGAAATTAAATATATAACAGCTAATACAGGATTAGTAGAAGTAATAACTAATAAACTAGAAAGAATAGCACCAAAAGCCAAAAAATTTAATAATAAATTTTTCATTCGTAAATAATTTTATTTCTTTTTTTTTTTGCCTACGGTTTACCGTTCGGAATATTTTATATAACAACTAAAGGCTAAATATTATAAATATTAATGTAAAGTATTAATACTTAAGTAGGTATTACCTAGAATTTGTGACCTTTATTAAAATTTTTTAATAAAGGCAGAGTTCTTTATGAACAAAAATCAATCAATAAAACGTATAAAATATATAATAAAATATTAAATATTTTCACGTACCTATAAATATTTATAAGTTTTAATCGCTATTTATTTGCGAATCAGAGTTATACAGAGGGATTAAATTAGTTTAATTAAAAAAAAAAATACAAATTAAAATGATTAAAGTTAATACACAAATAAATAAAATTGGATAAATTAGCTATAACTTTAATTTAAGAAATTATTTAAATATAATCCTGTTGATACAGATATAGTAAATGAACCTCTTCTATTTTTATTTGAAAATCTTGCAGTTTCAACTAATACTGCTTTTTTTCTTGCTAAACTTCCTATTTTTTCAGTTTTAACTGTTTTTCTTGGCACTATCTTTTGTGTTGGGAATCTTCCAGCAAATTTAATAGTTAATCCAGTTAAATATCCAGGTATAACAGAGAATCTTTTTCTTTGAATATTTGCAGTAGGTTTAGCAATTAAAGCAGATTTATAAATTTTTCCTAATAACCTTCTAATTTTAATATTTTCAGAGAAATAAGATAATAAATTAACAATAATATTAGGATCATAAAAAGGATAATGTAATCTAATTAATTCTAAATGAACAGATTTATTAAAAATATTACTTAATAATTGAGTTAAAATATTTAATTTTTGATTATAAATATTTAAAAAGATAGAATTATTTTGTAATTTATTAATATTAAAATTATCTTCATAAAAATGAATAGGTTTTTTATAATTAATAAATGTATTATTAAATAGACTTTTTATTCTTTTTTGAGCTTGAATATCTGACATTTTTAATGATTCATTTCTTTTTATTATTATATTGATTACGTTTTTAATATGTTTAGATGGGATAGTTAAATTTTTAATTACTTCTTTTTGATCAATAAAATTTAATTTATTAAATAATTTAATGAATTTTTGTTTAGAATTAAAATAAGTTGATTTAAATGAATTTATAATTTCTTTTTTAGATTTATAATCTAATTTAATTAATAAATTATTAATTAAATTTTGATTCCCTTTAGCTTTCATATGTTTAGATAATTTTACATCTGGATAAAAAAATAATTGAATAACTATTTTATCATTTGTATAATATATTCTTGGTTGACTTATTAAACATCTCATTGAGATAAAAGCTGAATGTAATAAAGTATAAATATTTTTTATTAATTTGGTATTATTAAAATTATAAACATTATTTCTAATTTCAGCTAACCCTGGATAATATTTACTAATTAATCTAATATAATTAATATTTTTAATATTATTAATAGAATTATTATTAACTAATAAATTTAAAGGGAATTTTATATTATTAATAAAATTATTTTCAATATACTTATATATCAAATTAGCATTTACTTGAGTTACATTATTTATTTTTGAATTTATATTTAATATAGATTGTTTATTTAATTGTTCTGTTGTTAAATTTACTAAATCTAAAGAATTATTTATTTTTTGAGAATTTTTTATTTGGTTACTATAAAATTGTAAACTTTTTAATTTTCTTCTAAAAATTTTAATTTTTGTTTTAGAATTTTTTTTAAATAAACCATCAAAATTACCTATAACATGAGAAGGATTAAGCCCAGTTCCTTTATATTTTGGATTCATAGACATAGTTAAATATAAATTTTGTTTTATATTTGAATAAAATAAAGGTATTATTTTACCTATTTTTCTTTGATTATTTTCCAATTTATTGTTAATTGTTAAAATTTTAGTTATTTTTCTAACTTGATATAAATTATTCGAAACATATAAATAAAGTAATATAAATAACTTATATTTAATATTAGGTAAAATACGAATATTTCTACTTTATTTACTTTATTAATAATTAATTAAATGTAAGTATTTTAAAATACAATTTAAAATTTATTAATTTAAAGCTGAGAAAAAGAATATAAATACTTACTAAATTTAAGTATAATTTAATATATTTTTTGATATTTGATTGTATCCTTATATTAATAAAATATATATTGTCAGCTCATACTTTTATAATTTATTATATTTTTTTAATAAGGAGGGATATTATAAAATTAATTAATATATAAATATTAATATATAAATTTAATATTAATATTATACAATTAGAATTAATTATATATTATATAAAACAGTTGATACTGAAACATGTATTGAATCTAATATAACATTAGGGAATATACCTAATAATATTGTAGGTATTAATAAAGAAATTAAAATAATAAATTCTCTTCTAGTAATATCTTTTATATTTACCATTTTCATATTAGGTGAATAAGTTCCATAAGATATTCTATTATATAAGAAAATAGAATAACATGCAGATAATACTATACCTGTAGCACCTAATGCTGAGACTATAGGGTTAACTTCCCAAATTCCAATTAAAGATAATTGTTCACCTAAGAAATTTAAACTTAAAGGTATACCAGTGTTACATAAAGTAAATATAAAGAATAAAATAGTAAAGATAGGCATATATGAAACTAATCCTCTAATATATTTAATAATTCTAGTACCTGTTCTTTCATAAATTACTCCACCTACGCAAATGAATAAGGCAGGAGAAACAAATCCATGAGCTAAAGCTAATAATATTGCACCTTCAATACCTTGAATATTATTAGAGAATAAACCTAAAATAACAACACTCATGTGTGCAATACTTGAATAAGCAATAAGAGTTTTAGTATCTTGTTGGATAATTGTAGTTAATGATGCATAAATTAAAGTTATTATAGCAATAGTTTGAACTAAAGGACCAAAATAATTTGAAGCATCTGGTAAGAAATTAATTAATATTCTAATATAACCATATGTAGCAAATTTTAATATAGTAGCAGCTAATAAAATTGATCCAGCTAAAGGACTATCAGCATGAGCTCTATATAACCAACCTGTAAAAGGCCATAAAGGAGTTTTAATAGCTAAAGCTAAGAAGAAAGCTAACCATAATAATTTTTGTGCATCAACATTAATATCAACTAATGATAATAATTGGAAATCAGTAGTACCAGCTAAATTATAAATTTGTAAAATAGCTAATAACATAAATAATGATCCAAATAATGTATATAAAAAGAATAAATTAGCTGATCTAAATCTATATTCTCCTGAACCATATACTATTATTATGATAAATAAAATAGGTAAAACACTTTCAAAGAATATATAAAATAATAATAAATCTAACACTAAAAATAAAGCTAATTGTAAAGTTTCTAATATTAAGAAAGCAATTAAAAAGAATTTTAAATTAGAATTAATTATATAAGCATTAGATATAATAGCTATTGGTGTAATGAAAGTAGTTAATAATACAAAATATAAAGATATTCCATCAATACCAAAATTTAAATGCCCAAAAGTTAAATAATCAAATTCAGATACAAATTGAAACTGAGTTGTATTTGAATCAAAGTTTACCCATAAGAATATAGAAATTAATAAATTAATTAAAGAAGTAGTAATAGCTATAGTTCTCATTTTTGAATTACTATTTAAAGTATTTTCTTGAATAGATAAAATAAATAAAGAACCTATAATAGGTATAATTAATAATAAAGTTAACATTTTCTGTTGTTTGTAAATTTGTTATTTATTGTGTGTATTTTAATTTTATTTCCTAAATGTATTATTTTGTCTTATTAAATTACATTTTTAATCAAAATAATTTAACTTATTTAATAATTTTAAATATTTATTATTTGGAGAGTAATTAAAATTTTAATTAGTTTAATTTTAAGAAATTAATTGTTATTTGATAAACTAGGAAATAAACAAATAAATAAAGCTGATATATAAATAACAATTAATCTATACTCAGAGATTATGTAAGTATCAAATAATAAAGGTGCAAATACTAAGAATACTAATGATAATATACCTATAGTTATGTATAAAGAATAAGTAGTGATTACACCAGTATCTAATTTAGCAATATTATTAGCAGTATTTTCTAATGAAGAAGCTAAACCATAAGGACCTACTAATTCTATTACACCTCTATCTAATACTTTAGATATAGTATTACCAGTTAATAATCCAGCTGAAATAAAATAATAATTATATATTACATCAAAGAAATATTTACCATTAAGGAAAGTATACAAATTTTTACCTAAAGCAGAATCAGTAAAATTAACAATAAAATCAGGATATACATGATATAAGAATATAGCACTGGAAGCACCTAATATTGATAATAATGTAGGTAATAATTTTATTATTAAAGGTAAACTAAATTCAGCTTCAATAATTGAGATATTCTTAGGATTTATAAAAATAGAATTAGCAAAGAAATCTGAACCCATTCCAACAAATAAATCAGAGAAAACGAATCCAAAGAATATACTAAATAAGGCTAAGATAAATAAAGGTATGACTACAGCAAAATTAGATTCATGAGAATTTAAGTAAACATTTTTAATACCATTAGGTACAGTTAAGAATACTAAACTTATTAATCTAAATGAGTAAAATGCTGTTAATCCAGCTGTTAAACTTCCTAATAAATAAGCATATAAACCTGAAAAACTGTATTGACCATAAGCTAACTCAATAATTAAATCTTTACTATAGAAACCTGTTAACCAAGGTGTTGCTAATAAGGATAAAGATCCTACTAACATAGTTGTATATGTAAAAGGTAAGAATTTAATTAAACCACCCATTTTTCTAATATCTTGTTCATCAGCGAAACTATGGATAACTGCACCAGCACCTAAGAATAATAATGCTTTAAAGAATGCATGATTTACTACATGCATTAAAGCTACATTATATTGACTTAAACCTACAGCCATAACCATATAACCTAATTGAGATATTGTACTGAAAGCGATTATTCTTTTTAAATCATTTTGTACTAATCCACATGTAGCTGCAAAGAAAGCTGTACTAGCACCAATAAAAGTAATAACTAATAAAGCAGTAGGACTAAATTCTAAAATAGCAGAAGATCTAATTAATAAATATAATCCAGCTGTAACTAGTGTAGCAGCATGTAATAAAGCACTAACTGGTGTTGGAGCTTCCATAGAACCAGGTAACCAAGAATGTAAAGGAATTTGAGCAGATTTAGCCATAGCTCCTATTAATAATAATAAACTAATTATAGTTATAGCTGTTTCATTCATAAAAGGCACTAAAGTGAAGATTGTCGAATAATCTACAGATCCAAATAAAGCAAATAAAGCAAAAAACCCTATACTTAGTCCCATATCTCCTACTCTATTCATTGTTAAAGCTAATATAGCTGCTTTATTGGCTTGAATTCTTGTAAAATAGTAATTAATTAATAAATAAGAAACTACTCCAATACCTTCCCAACCTATAAACATTACAAAGTAATTAGCACCTGAAACTAATAATAACATAAAAAAAGTGAATAAAGATAAATATGAAAAGAATCTTTGATTATGAGGATCTTCAGCTAAATAAGAAGTAGTATATATGTGAATTAATGTTGATATATATAATACAGGTATAAACATAGAAACAGTTAATTGATCAAATAAAAATTCCCATGAAATTAACATAAATTCAGAATCTATCCAATTAAATAAATAAACTGAAACTGGAGAACCACATATACCAACTTCATAGAATGCTATTGTAGCTAATAAAGAAGAAATACTTAAACAAGTACAAGTAATTATATGAGAACCAGTAATCCCTATTTTTCTACCCATAAAACCAGATACAAAAGATCCTAATAATGGAAAAATTAATATTGATAAATACATATAAATTTAAGATCTTATTGATATATTTCCTCTTAATCTATAAAAAGCTACTAAAATACTTAACCCTATTACCGATTCTGCTCCAGCTATTGAAATTATGTAAATACTAAAAGTTTGACCTATATTATCATCAAATCCAAATGAACTTATTAAAACTAATAAAGTTACAGCAAGAAGCATAATTTCTATAGCAATAATCATTAAAATTATATTTTTTTTATTTAAAATAAATCCTAAGATACCAATTAAAAATAATAATATTGAAAGGTTCATAAATAAATTAAAGCTTATTACCCTTAAGGACATTTAATAATTCTAATTATTTATTTTAATAATATTTTTACAAAACATTATTATAGTTAAATTAATAAATAATTGTATAAATTAAAAAGTAATATTTATATTATAAATATAAAATTATAATATTTTATAAAATATTTACTTACTTTTTATTTTTATAGAAGGGGTTTAAATTTTGTGAATTTAAAATTTTTACAATTATTTTTCTAAATATAGATGAAAGTATTAAAGAAAAATAAATATTTATAAGAATTTTAACTTATTTATTTTAATTATAATCCTCCCCAATAATATACAGCAATAAATAAAAATAACCAAACTATATCAACAAAATGCCAATATAATATAGCTGATTCACATCCTTGGTGATGAGAATTTGTTATATGATAGTTTATAGTTCTAACTAATTGTACTATAATAAATATAGTCCCAACTATAACATGAATTCCATGTAATCCTGTTGAACAGTAGAAAGCACTACCAAATACTGAATCTGATATTGAGAAAGATGCATTAGCATATTCTAAATATTGTAAGAAAGTGAAAAGAACAGCAAATAATACAGTTAATTCTAAACCTATTAAAGTATTTTTTCTGTTACCATTAATTAAAGCATGGTGACCATAAGTTACAAAAGCACCAGAAGATACTAATAATATTGTATTTAATAATGGTATTGCAAATGGGTTTAATGGAGTTATACCTTGAGGTGGCCAAACACCTCCTATTTCAATAGCAGGAGATAAACTAGAATGAAAGAAAGCCCAAAAAATACTTAAGAAAGCAAAAATTTCACTAATAACAAAAAGTATGAATCCTATTTCTAAACCCTTTTTTACTTGTTTTGTATGATGTCCACCTAAAGTAGCTTCATTACCTACATCTCTGAACCAAAAAGCCATACCACCTAAAGTTAATATGAATCCTAATTCTAAGATAAGATCACCAGAATAGTAACCTTGCATATACATTACAGCCCCAATAGTTAAATTTAATAAAGCAAAACTTAATACTAATGGCCAAGGAGAAATTTCTACTAAATGATAAGGAAAAAATTGAAAATTATGTGATTTTATCATAATTAATTAAAATTACTAAAATTATAAATTTATAGAAATAAAATAACACTCTACGAATATTCTTATTAGTAAATAAGTAAAATAAATACTATTATGTAATAATAATTTATTAATATTAAAGCTTTATATGAATAAACAATATGAATATTTTTACACATTACATAAATTTATGAATTTTTTAGTAAAATATAAAATTTAACTATAAGTATTATATAAAGTTATTTTTAATATTTAAATATAATAATATATATATACTAATATTAAAATCTATATATAAAAATATAAAGATTATATATTAAAACACATCCTATTTGTGTTTTTAGTAGATTGCTTAAGAATAATATAATTTATTTATATTATATATTACTTTTAAGTAAGATTTTTTTAAGAAATTAATAAAATATTAATACAAAATTTAATTGTTAATTAAGGAGGGAGCATAAATTAAAAATTAAAAAAAGATATAAGTTTTATATTTGTTTATTAAAATTTTATGATTCTGTGGCTATATCTATTAAAGTATTTTCAACTAAACCTATTACAGGTATAATTAATATGAACCAAGAAAAATAAAAGAATGTTGAAACTTGCCCAATAAATACAAAAGGTTCATTAGGGTGTTGTGATCCAATCCACATTAAAATGAAGAAATTAAATACAAAGAACCAGAAAGCTACTTTCATAGCAGGTCTAAATTGGTTACCTCTTTGTCTTGATACATCTACAATAGGTAATATTAATAAAATTAATAATGATCCAAACATAGCTAATACTCCTAATAATTTATTAGGTATTGATCTTAATATTGCATAATAAGGTAATAGATACCACTCTGGTACAATACTTGCTGGTGTACTCATAGGATTAGCTTCAATATAATTATCGCTATGCCCTAATAAATTTGGATAATAGAAAACCAATACTGATAAAGCTAAGAAAAAGAAGAATATAGTTATAAGATCTTTAAACATATAATAAGGATGGATAGCATATCTATCACCATTTGATGATATCCCATTAGGATTATTTGAACCATCTGTATGTAAAGCAATTAAATGAGCTAAAGCTAAAGCTGCTAATAAGAATGGTAAAATATAATGTAACGAAAAGAATCTATTTAATGTGGCATTAGATACTGAAAATCCTCCCCAAATTAATTCTACTAAGTCTGGACCAAATATAGGTATAGCACTTAATAAATTAGTAATTACAGTAGCACCCCATAAACTCATTTGTCCATATGGTAAAACATAACCCAAGAAAGCAATACCCATCATTAAGATTAAAATTATAACCCCAATTGACCAAACTAATACTCTAGGTGATTTATATGAACCATAATAAATATTTCTACCAATATGTCCATATACAAAGATAAAGAAGAAAGAAGCAACATTAGCATGGATATATCTGATTAACCAACCATTATTTACATCTCTCATAATATGTTCTACACTGTTAAAAGCAAAATCTACATGGGGTTGATAATGCATAGCTAAGAAACACCCTGTTAAAATTTGAATTACTAAGCAAGTAGCTAATAATGACCCAAAATTCCATAAATATGATATATTTGAAGGTTGAGGTGAATCTACTATATAAGAATTAAGTAATCTAAGTAAAGAGTGACTTTTAAGTAATCTCATAATAAATTCTAATTTTAAATATAAATTTGTATAAAAATTTAATAATTAACTAAAATTTTAGTAATAATTAAATTAGCAATTATTTATAATAATTGACTAAAATATAATATTTTCTTAATCGAAAGTTTAGACTAAATCTGATTATAAATTTTTATAATATAATTTTTTTAATTCACTGTGACAATAATTTTTAATTTAAGTATTATTATAAATATATTAAATGATAAATATAAGCCCAAGAAGATTTGAACTTCTACGATTATCTCATCAAGATAACATTCTACCATTAAATTATAGGCTTTATAAACAATAATTTAAATTTAATTGATTAATATTTAATATTCTTTATTTTTATATGCTTGTACACATATAATTTACAGATATTTAATTAACTTCTTTTAAAATTTAATTTCAATATCGGAGGGGTAATAAATATTAAATTTAATAAGTTAAAATACTTATTTATAGTTATATATTAAATTAATTATTGAGTTAATTTTTCTAATTAATCAAAATAAGACTTAAAAGGTTAAAATTAGTAAGTTTACTAAAGGGGTGCTATATCAAAAGCTACTAATATGCTAGGCACTAAAATAATAAAGGCTACAGCTATAGGTAATAAATTAATCCAACATAAAGAAATTAATTGATCATATCTTAATCTAGGTAAAGTAGCTCTAAATAAAACAAATAAGAAACAGAATATACAAGTTTTTAATCCTAAAATTATAGATTGTAAATTTATAATTGAACCATTAACTATTATTTCTGGTAAATTATAACCTCCTAAGAATAATATAGCTGTTATACAACTAAATAAAACAATAGAAGAGTATTCAGCTAAGAAGAAGAATATGAAAGGAACTGAAGAGTGTTCAGTGAAGAAACCAGCAACTAATTCAGATTCAGCTTCTTGTAGATCAAAAGGTGTTCTACTTGTTTCAGCTAAAATTGAAATAAAATAAAATATAAATACAGGAAGTAATGGTATTATAAACCATATTGATTGTTGTACTTCAATAATAGTTGTATAATTAAATGAACCTGTTAATAAAATAATAATTAAAATAGCAGAACTTAAAATTAATTCATATGATATCATAGCTGCAGTTGATCTTAATGATCCTAAAAAAGCATATTTTGAATTAGCTGACCATCCTGCAAATAATATTCCATATACTCCTAATGAAGATAAAGCTAAAGTATAAAATATTCCTAATGAAAAATCAAATAAAGTTAATCCTTGACCAAATGGGATTATACCCCATCCTAGTAAACTGAAAATTAAAGTAGCAAAAGGAGCTAAATAGAATAATACTTTATTAGATTGACTAGGTATAATAGTTTCTTTAAATATTAATTTAAAAAAATCCGCAAAAGGTTGAAGTATACCATAATAACCAACTATAGTAGGACCAACTCTTCTTTGATGTGCAGCTAACTGTTTTCTTTCTATAATTGTCATAAAAGCTACTGATAATAACATAGGTAATATCACAGTTAATACATCAATTAAATTAATTAATATATTAATAATAGTTAATAAATAATTATTTATCATTAAATTTATATAAATTACATTATTATAATCTATTCTTAATTTCCTATTTTTAATATAAATAAAAAGAATAATTGTAATATTAGTATTTATAATTTATACTACAAACAATATGATTTAAAATCTTGATTAAAATTTAAGTTAACATACAAGTTTATTAAAATTTTACTTAATAAATAGTTATTAATAATTAAAAAGTATTAGAATAATTGTTAATAACTAAATTAATTGTTTACACTGTGACAATATTTAAATCTTTAATTTAAATTAAAGATTTTAATTATTCTCTTCTGGATTCGAACCAAAATTAACACTTTAGAAGAATGATGTTCTACCATTGAACTAAGAGAATTCTTAAAATTTTTTATAAAAGAGTTAAGAAGGAATTGAACCTTTATTTTATTAAACTTTGCAGGTTTACTACAGAACCATCTGTAAACTTAACCCTAAATTATCTACTTCTCTTATAATATTAGTTAAAATTTAAAACTTTTATTTATAATAAATTAACTACTTTTATAATTATATCTATAATTAGAAATTTCTTATTAAAAGTTTTAAAGATAAAAGTGTAGAGATAGTTATCTCTACACTTTTATTAAAATTTATTTAAGATAAATAAAAGAACCCTTCTAAAATTATATTACATTAATAAGCTCATTAAAGTTTTAATGTTATTTATTAAAAATATTTATAGAACATATTGTAAGTAATTTATTAAATATTATTTAATTGAAATAATTAAATAAAACCCTAATTATCTCATTTAATAATAAATATTTTATATAAAATATAGATTATTTATTTTATACTTTTTCTTAAGTAGAGATAGTTCATTAAAGAGCCGAATAAATAAGGAAATATATATTATATATGCCACAATTAATACCATTTTATTTTGTAAATCAATTATCTTTTGCATTCTTAGCTATAATTTATTTAATATTTATTATGTCTAAATCTGTTTTACCTTATTTTACATTACAACAAGTAATAAGAGTTTATATTACTAAATTAGCTAAAAATAATTAATAATTTAAATAACTAAGTAAAGTAAAATTTGTAAACATTATTCTGATAATAATAATTACATGTTTACCATTAATAAGATCACGTTAATTCTTATATTTATATTATGTATAAAATATTTAATTTATAATCTGAGTTTGATTAATATTTAATATTAGGTTTCGGTTTTAACCACAGTATTGTGATTAATGAAAATTTTAAAGATAAATTAACCATTTAAAAATCAAAAATAAAATTTAATATTTATGCAAAAGAAAAATCTAATGGAATAAACTAAATATCACGTGTGAAAAAATTATATTTAACTCCTCCTCCTTTTTATATTTATATTATATTTATAATACTTATTTATCGTAATTTTACAAAATTTTAACTCTTATTAGAAAATAAGGGAAAATTGAAAATTAAAAAATATTTATTAATATATAGCTTAATAAAAATTAAAATTAATATTTAACTTAAAAGAGTTAAGGAAGTTTAAATTTAAAAATAAAAATGGTAGAAGATGAACTGGATTAATCGCTCCCTTTGGGTGGGAGAAGAAGCGTGTTCGAGTCGCGCCTACCATACTTTTTTTTTTTTCATAATAATTAATATATACTATTCTTATGTTTATCTAGGGTGTCATGGCAGAGTGGTTATTGCGGGGTACTGTTAATACCTTATTCAGAGGTTCAATTCCTCTTGACACCTAAATACTAATTACTAAAAACTAATTATATAAATAATTATACTAAAAGAAGTGATTAAAAATATTTATAATTAATTTAACTTTGCAAACATGTTGAAATTTTGGTAAACAATCTCCTCTTAAGCAGGAGTGGAAGTAATTCCTTAAGAGTTCGAGTCTCTTTGTTTGTAATAAATGTTTCAATGATAGTGTTCATATAAATATTAATATACAATACTTAATATATATTAAGTATTATTATATTTACTTTGCGATATAGTGTAAAAGGTTTGCACGGTAGTCTCATAAACTGTAAGTTTTGGTTCGAATCCAAAATTCGCACATTTATTAATATTTAACTACCCTAGGTCTTTTAGTATAAAGGTAGTACATTATCCCTTCACGATAAGTGAACCAGTTCGAATCTGGTAAAGACTACAAAAATTAAATAAACTTTCTTATTCCAAAAAAAAAGAAAAGAAAATTTACTTATAATACTAAATAAAGAATAAATTAAAAATAGTAATAAATTTTCACTTAAAAATTTAATCACAATTAGAGGAATAGTCATCATTTGGTAAGATAAGGCAATTGCTAATTGTTCTGAGGCAACTCTTGGGTGTTCGAATCGCCTCTATTCCGTAAAATTTAAAAGAGTATATAAAATTTAAAGTGTATAACTCTTTAACTTATATAATTATTAATAATTAATAATATTTATTATTAATTATATTTAAAACAAATATTCTATTCTAATATTAGAAATTTTAGGGCTTAATTAGTTTGTTAAACTTAAAAAAAGTAAATAATTTATATTTTGAATTGGCTATATTCTACAAATGCTAAAGAAATAGGAACACTTTACTTAATTTTTTCAATATTTGCTGGTATGATAGGAACTGCATTTTCTGTTCTAATTAGAATGGAATTAATGTCTCCAGGGGTACAAATTTTATCAGGAGACCATCAATTATTTAATGTAATTATTAGTGCTCATGCTTTCATAATGATTTTCTTTATGGTTATGCCTGGTCTAGTAGGTGGGTTTGGTAATTATTTATTACCAGTTCAATGTGGAGCCCCAGATATGGCTTTCCCTAGATTAAATAATATTAGTTTCTGGTTATTACCTCCTTCATTAATTTTATTATTATTAAGTTCTTTAGTTGAACAAGGAGCAGGAACAGGATGGACAGTTTATCCTCCATTATCATCAATTCAATCACATTCAGGTGGAAGTGTTGATTTAGCTATTTTTAGTTTACATTTAGCCGGTATATCATCATTATTAGGTGCAATAAATTTCATAACAACAGTATTAAATATGAGAACTAATGGTATGAGTTTACATAAATTACCTTTATTTGTTTGGGCTATTTTTGTTACTGCCATATTATTATTATTATCTTTACCTGTATTAGCTGGTGCAATTACTATGTTATTAACAGATAGAAACTTTAATACTAGTTTCTATGATCCAGCCGGAGGTGGAGATCCTGTATTATATCAACATCTTTTCTGGTTCTTTGGACATCCTGAGGTTTATATCTTAATTATACCTGGATTTGGTATTGTTAGTCACATTGTTTCAACTTTCTCAGGTAAACCTATATTTGGTTATCTAGGTATGGTTTATGCTATGTTCTCTATTGGAATTTTAGGATTCCTAGTTTGGTCTCACCATATGTTCTCTGTAGGTTTAGATGTGGATACTAGAGCTTATTTTACTGCTGCTACAATGGTTATTGCTGTACCTACTGGTATTAAAATCTTCTCATGGTTAGCTACTTTATATGGTGGAAGCTTAAGATTTACTACACCTTTAATCTTCACTTTAGGTTTCTTAGCTTTATTCACAATTGGTGGTTTAACTGGAGTAATTTTATCTAACGCTAGTTTAGATGTTGCATTACATGATACTTATTACGTAGTTGCTCATTTTCATTACGTATTATCAATGGGAGCTGTATTTGCTTTATTTGCAGGATTTTATTACTGGGCACCTAAAATTATAGGTAGAACTTATAATGAATTCTTAGGTAAAGTTCACTTCTGGACATTATTTGTTGGGGTTAATTTAACTTTCTTCCCTCAACATTTCTTAGGTTTAGCTGGTATGCCAAGAAGAATTCCAGATTATCCTGATGCTTTTGCTGGGTGGAATGCTATCTCTAGTTTTGGTTCTTTAATTTCTGTAATTGCTACAGTATTATTTGGTTACATTATTTATGATATTTTCGCTAATGGAAAAGAAGTAAATAATAATCCTTGGGCTATCCCTGCTTACTTCACATCATTTTCACAATACGAAATTGAAGCTGAATCAGCTAATACATTAGAATGGTCATTAGCTAGTCCAATACCATTCCATGCATTTAATATGTTACCAGTTCAATCTTAATAATATTTTATATTCTTTAGTTAAATATTATTCTTAAATATTTACTAATTTTTTTATAAAAATAGTACTAAATGTAACATTATAAGTTTCTATTTTATATATATTAATTTTAACCCCCCTCCTTAAATATTATTATAATAATATAATATTAGTATAATAATACTTAAATATTATCTAATTACTATTAAAAATATATTGAAAATTGAGAGAAAATTTTAAGAAAAGATATAACATATATTTATATATGTTTTTTTTAAGTAAATTTTAGATTTAAAATAAATTATTATTAATAATAAGTATTATTATACCTTTTTTTTAAGTAAATTTTAGTAATTAAAATTTTTATATTTAACACTAAAAGTATAAGTATCTTAATTTTAAAATTTTACATGTAGATTAAGTATTTATTAAAACTAAGCACACAATCAATAAAAATAAATATAACAATAATGTTCTTAAACAACTTAAATAATTTATTTATAAATTCTCCATTAGAACAATTCGAAGTAGTTAGTTTAGCTAGTTATAATTCTCCTTTATTCTTTAATACATCTTTTACTATTACAAATTCAGCTTTATTTACAGTATTAGTATTATCTTTAATTTTATTTATACATCAAAATACAGGTATAGATAAAACTAATTTAAACTTTAATAAAAAAATGAAATTAATACCAAATAAAGAAAGTATATTATTAGAAAGTTTATTTGCAAGTATTAATACTATAGTAAAAGATCAGATAGGTAGAGAAGCTTATTTACCTTTTATCTATTCTTTATTCTTATTTATCTTATGTTCTAATTTAGTAGGAAATATACCCTATACATTTACTATAACAACATCAATAATAATTTCAATAGGTTTATCTTTTACTATATTAATAGGTGTTACTATTTTAGGATTATATATTCATAAAATTCATTTCTTCTCATTCTTTATTCCTTCTGGTACACCTTTAGCTTTAGTTCCTTTATTAGTTTTAATTGAAGTTATTAGTTATTTAGCTAGAGCTTTCTCATTAGGTATAAGATTATTTGCTAATATGGTAGCTGGGCATACTTTATTAAAAATCTTATCTACATTTTTATTCAAAATGTTCTCAGGTGGATTAATAATATTTGTATTAACTTTAGTACCTTTTAGTTTATTCTTAGCTATTACAGGATTAGAATTAGCTGTTTCATTTATCCAAGCTTATGTATTTGTTCTTTTAGTATGTTCTTATATTAAAGATGCTATCGAATTACATTAATTTTTTCTCCCCACCAAATATTATTTACCTAATTAATAAAAATTTTAAATCTTTAATTTTATTTATTAAGTATATATATAAAAATATAATTTAAAAGAGAGTTTAGAAGTCTAAAACTGGAATTTTACTTAATTAGTATATTATTTATTACAAATTATAATAATACAATGTGAAATTCAGAAAAGTTCAAGGTATTAATTAAAATAAAGTTTTAGTGTAAAATACAAAGTAATTTGATGGAATTCTTAGAGAAAATATTCAATTAGTTAATAAAAAATCTAACACTTAAGTTTGTTAATTTTAAATAAAATCTAATTTTGAAATATAGAAAACCCTTTATTTAACCTGAGTTAAAATATTATTAATAATAATATTTAATAATATTTTTATATATTAGATCGATCAGAAAATTTAACAAAAACTGTCTTATAGATATTAATTCTAACTCATTATTACTAATTTTATTAATTATATAATTTTAACTATTTACTGAAATAGTTAAAAGGTAGAACGTACCCTTCATGATGGTAAAATAAAGGTTCAATTCCTTTTTTCAGTAAACAATTAGTAATAGTATACGAGTAGTAGTAGATGTTAGAACTTAAAATTTGATTACTCGTATATTACTATTAGACATGTTAAGTAAAATCAATAAAATGATAAAGAGAAATTATTAAGTAAAGCTAAAACAAGTAATTATTCACCTGTTAATGAATTAAGTAATGAAGATAGAGATGAATATGAAAGTTTATTTTCTAAAGAAGATGAATTAGAAACTCCTAAAGCATCAACAAGTAAATTACCTGAAACAATTACTAATAAAAATGAATTAATTATAGTAGAAAATCCATTTAAAAAAGTATCTAAATTTGATATAAGTATAATTGATTCCTCAAAAGTTAAAATAGAAGAATGGAATTAAATAGATACCCCTCAGTGTAAATCTGATAAGATATAATAAAATTATATATCCCCCTTCTTAGGTTTTTCCTTAATTGCTGAAGCATATAATTGTAAGTAGAAAGATGTTAGTTAACACTAACATGGTAAAAATCTATAAAGATATCTTATGATCAAATAAAAGGTAATTCATAACATTAATGAAAATACCTGTTACATTTATATAAAAAATAATGAATACAAATAATATAAACCAAATATTACAAAAAGTCTTAAAAAATCTTTCCTTTGTTGGAGTAGGTTTAGGAATGTTTAATACAGTAAATAGTATTATAACAAATCAATCTTTAAGAGATAAATTAGAACTTGAAAGAATTAAAAACTCTCAATTAGTTGAAAGAGTTAATAATTTGATTACAGATAATGAATCTAATTCTAATTTAGAAAATATAATTAGGAAAAGTTTTTAAAATAATGAAACTAAAATTGAAGCATTAAATAGTAAAGTAAATCAATTAATTGAAAATAAATCTAATGAAGAAAATATAGTAATGGTAGTTAATAATAGTATGAAAGAAATTAATAAAGATTTAAGTGAAGTTGTTAATCAAATAGATGAAACTTTAAGAAGTAGTATAATTGATCTTGATTTATTTAATTCTTTAATATCTTATATTAATAATTTAAACTTCATTCAAACCTTAGCTTTTACTCATATATGTGCTGTAATATTTATTTTCTTATCTTTAAATTCTTTAATAGCTTTATATTTTGGAGATTATTTAATTAATAGATTCAATATTGAAAATAAGTATCCTAGAATATATAAATCCATTGAATTAAGAAAAAAATTTCAAGTATATTTTATAATTAAAGATTTAATAATTATCTATATAATCTTAATATTATTAACATTTATAAATATATTATTATTTATAACATTTTAGTTTATAAATTAAAACATCTTAAGTTTATCTCTCCACTCCAGGTTTATTTTAATTGGAAGAAGTCTATGGCGTTGCGTACCATAAAAGTATCAGTTCAAGTCTGATAATCTTATTTTAATTTAATAAGACGATTTAAAATTTAGTTGTGTTGCGAGCTTCTAATTTTTTTATAAAATTTTAGAATTAGTAAGGAAAATGGATGTATAACTACAAAAAACTCTGTAACTATTATCTCTACTACTGCCAACAAAAGAAAATTAATTTATAAAATTAATAAATTAGTTGGAACTGAAGCTTTTAAATTAGAGAATCATATTTAAATATTAATCAGAAAATATCAGTTAAAATATGAGAAGAATTAATTTATATATTTAGGGTCTTTACAAGGTGAATATTTAAATATATTTATATTCAATTTTTTATATAAAAGTATCGATGACAATATTGTACAACATCAAATAAACATTGAGTATTTTAAAGGGGTTATTAAGGATTACTAGCAAATTTATATAAAAGGAGGCTCCATAGCCAAAAGTCTACATATTTCTTATAAAATAAAAATATAGGAATATATTTTTATTTGTGATAAGAAAACTACTAGATGAGACAATCCTAAGGGAAACCTTTTTTTATTAGTACTTCCTGAAGTAAAACATTTCATTAAGGAAAGGAAAGGAAATCAACCGAGACTCCGAAAGTAATGGTGAGTGAAATCGGATTAGCCAAAATCTAATTTATAATAAAAATTTATCACTATGACATTAGAGTAAACTTCAAAAATGAATTTAACTTATAGCTTGTATAATTAAATTTAAATTTCAGTTATAAATATATGATTTAGTCAAATAAATTTAATTAAGTTTAAGTTTAACAGTGGAATCAGGCTAATAGTATATTTAACATAATTTAAATTATTATAATAAATAATGAAATATTTATTAATTATGAGAAATTAATGCTTAATGAATATAGATAGATATGATTAATTATATTTAATATAATTTATACATAGTAATTACGATTACAACAAAGAAGGTGAAATTATTATGAGACCTGTATTTTATACATTAGATTTTATTATTAAAGTATGATGAGAGTAAACTTGTCGGAATATAGGGGTACCATCCTCTAAGGCTAAGTATTTATAAATTTAGCGATAGTGAAAAGTACCGTGAGGGAAAAGTTGAAAAGAGTGTAGAATAATATTATACGTAAAAATAGAAATAAAGATACAAATAATATTAGTTCTTATCGAACAAATTTGTTCGAACGAATGTAAATAACACGCAGTGAAAAAGATCATGAATTAGTAACTCTATAAGCAGTCAAAGTCACAAAATTAAAATTTGGAACGTGACAATGGCGTACCTTTTGCATAATGGGTCAGCAAGTTAATAGCAGTAGCAAGGTTAAAAGCCTAAGCGAAAGCGACTATAATAAAAAAAATATGGGTTAAGTTACTGCTATTAGACCCGAAGCCAGGTGATCTTTCCAAGAACAGATTATTAACGGATCGAACGGGTGAATGTTGCATTATTCTCCGAAGATTTTTGGAAAGCGGTGAAATGCCAATCTGACCTGGTTATAGCTGGTTTTCTACGAAACATATTTTAGTATGACATCTATTCAATATTTATGGAGGTACAGCACGATAATTCCATACGAATATTTAATTAATTTTAATAGGAGTTTAATTTGTGGGGACTTAAAAATCTTACCAATGGAAATAAATCTCGGAATTACATAAATAGATGGTAGATATTCAGACTATTCATGATAAGTTGAATAGTCAAGACGGAAACAGCCGTGAACACTGATTAAGGTCCCGAATGATTATTAAGTGAAATAAAGGAAGTTACAAATTGAATGCAGTTGAAAAGTGAGCCTGGTAGTCGCTACTTATAATGAACGTGTATCAACGTATCAGCTTTTAGATTGTTGCTCCGAAGATTTAACGGGTCTAAAATAATCAACCGATATCGTGTTAATTCTAAAGATAGTAAAATTTTATCTATATTTAGAATTTAGGTAGTAGAACATTCAGATAATTCAAAGAAAATATTCCTCTAGGAAAGGAATACAAACCTAAAATTGACAGTGTTCCATTGTTTATAAAATAGGAATCTGAAGAGATAATGCTGACATGAGTAACGTAAAAAGAAAGTTTAAACTTTCTCGCCGAATACGAAAGGGTTATTAGCTAAAGATTAAATCTACTAATGTAAATGCGGTCTCTAAGGTACAAAACCAACGTTTTGACTGATGAGTATAGCTTTGAAAGTCCATATGGAGAATAAAAATTTACAATATAAATTATTTATATAGTTAGTAAATTTTTATAAATTGGGCCAGGAAAAAGATGTTTTGAATAACTTCAATTCTATATCTTAAATTAGTCTTATAATTTTATAAGTTTTTATATCAAAAATTAAATATAAATTGTATTTAACTAAGATCAAACTAATCATTTGATTATTATTAATTAAATTTATATTTGTATAAGCAAAAAAACCTAAATTAGTAAAAGTTAAATTATTTATAAAATTTAGTGAGAGCTGATTAAGAAGTAATATAATGATTTAGGTTAGTTTTATTTAAGTATAGTTTTTAAGCACAACCGTACCCTAAGCCGACACAGGTTCGTAGGTAGAGTATACTAAGGCGTAGAGCTAAAAGTTGTTAAGGAACTCGGCAAATTATCCTCATAAGTTAGACAAGAAGAGGAACCATGAATCTTAGTAATTTAATAACTCCTATTAATTTATTTATATGGTGTCACAAAATCGGAAGCCCCGACTGTTTACTAAAAACACAACTATCTGCAATTATGAAAATAATAGTATAGGTAGTGAGATTTGCCCAATGCCATAATAATAAGTAATAATAATGGGTAACTGTTTCTTTACAAAAATTTGGTTAATAGCGGTCTTAACTATGAGGATCCTAAGGTAGCAAAATAAATTGGCCATTAAATGTGGTCCAGTATCAATAATTTAACGATGGCTTCACTGTCTCTACAACTTGCTCAGTGAAATTGAATTACCCGTGCAGATGCGGGTTACCTCAAAGAGGACGGGAAGACCCCATGCAGCTTTACTGTAGCTAGTTATCATATAAAAAGTTTTATAACCTCGGTTATACAGATAATAGGGAGTCGATTTGACATCTATGGAAAACCTTAGGTCTGAGGTGGAACTGGTATTTATCTTCTTATTTAGAAAATTTAAGAGGAAATAGCTGACTAGTTGGCAGTTTGACTGGGGCGGTCGTCTTTAATAGAGTAGCAAAGTACATCCAAATAGATTAAAATTATAATAATATTTCATATCTAATATGAAATATTCTGACAAATAATTTATATTGTTAATTATTATTTAAATAATTACTTAAAATCAATTTTTATATTTCATTTTTAAGGTATGCTAGACATTAAATGGAGGTTAATGAACCATGAAAGGTTCTGTAGAGTGCAATGACGGTAAGCATGCTTAACTGAAAGACTTAATAGTCGAACAGATACGTAAGTAGGGCATAGTGACCCTTTGCTATATTATGGAATAGACAGGGATCAATTGATAAAAGTTACGCTGGGGATAACAGCCTAATAGCCAGCGAGAGTTCACATTGTCCTGGCTGTTTGGGACCTCGATGTCGACTTAATTTATCCTCCAGGAGCAAAATCTTGGAAGGGTTCGGCTGTTCGCCGATTAAAAAATTACATGAGTTGGGTTTAATACGACGTGAGTCAGTATGGTCCCTATCCTTTTGAGGGATAAATAGTAAAAAGGGGTAGACCTTCTAGTACGAAAGGACCAATAGGCTGTGTTTCTCTAGTGTACCAATTGTAATATGAAATAACGTGTAATTAAGTTAGTTAAATAACTTAGTTTTATTATTAAACTTTGCATAGTTGGGTAGCCACAAACATATTAGATAATTACTGAAAGTATATCAAGTTCGAATCTATCCCCTAGATACTATCATTGGATTTCTTTTTGTTATCTATCACGAGTGGTTAAAATAATTTTCCAAATTTTAATCATTTCTTGTAATCGATATAAAATATATATACTACAATTTTATACTATAATGATAGAAAAGTTTTTAAATATAAATATGTATATTAACGTATATTTAACAATATGAATTACAAATATTGTAATAACACACAAATAGGTTAAAATCCATAAATAAAGAAATAGAACATTTCTTAGATAGGATGCAAATGAATTGATTGTAAAATCGTAAGTTTAGCATTACTAATTTTTAAAATAGACTTGATGTTTTAGGTTGTCAAAATACAAAATATAAAATAAAAATAATAATAAATTTAATAAATATTTAAAACTATTTTAAATATAAAACTATTTTTAATAGTTAATATATAAATTAATATAATTATATAAGAATTATAATCTTAATATTTTTATATTAAAAGGAACAAAAATTATACTTCGATTTTATTAAAATATTATATGTAAAAAACATATAATAAATATTAAAAATTTTAATAAAAGAATTGATTAAGATAAATCTTAGTATACCTAATTTTAATTAATTAAATAAATATATATTATTTATATTAGGTAATATCTAAAATATATGGTATTAAATACAGTATAATATTTATTATAATATAATAAAGTTTACTGAAAATTAAGCTAAGACTGATAAATTAAAAATTTATTTAAATTCAAACATGTTACAAAATATATCAAAATTTAATACTTTATATAATGATGCACCTCAACCTTGGCAATATGGATTTCAAGATTCTGCTTCACCAGCCTTTACAGGTATTATAGATTTACATAATTCTATTTTCTTTTATTTAATTGTTATTTGTGTAGGAGTTTTCTGGGCTTTAGGTTCTATTGTTTACTTCTATAGTTATAATAATTCTCCTATAGTTCATAAATATCTTAACCATGGTACTTTAATAGAATTAATCTGGACAATTACACCAGCTTTAATTTTAACAGTTATAGCATTCCCTAGTTTTAGATTATTGTATTTATTAGATGAAGTAACTTCACCAACTATAACAATTAAAGTAGTAGGTCACCAATGGTATTGGTCATATGAATATAGTGATTATGTAACAGAAAGTGGTCAATCTATTGAATTCGATTCATATATGATCCCTGAATCAGACTTAGAATTAGGTCAATTTAGATTATTAGATGTGGATAATAAAATGATTATCCCTGTAGATTGCCATATCAGATTAATTATTACTGGTGCGGATGTAATCCATAGTTTTGCTGTACCATCATTAGGAATCAAAATAGATGCTACACCAGGTAGATTAAATCAATGTTCAATCTTAGCTGAAAGAACAGGAACTTTCTATGGTCAATGTTCAGAAATTTGTGGTACATGGCATGGGTTTATGCCTATTGCTGTAGAAGCAGTTTCAGTACAAGATTACTTAGCTTGGGTAGATTCAATGTAATAATGATAATTGATTAAATTAATTTATTTAATAATAAAATTAGAAATAATAATAATTTGCTCCCTCCTGTTAAAATTCTAAAATTAAAAATAAATTCTAATTTTATGTTAACTAATTCGATAAAGTAAAGAATTAAAAAAATTTATAAAAATCTTATTAGAATAAAAGATATTTCATCATAGCTCTGTTTAAATTTACTAACCAGAACAATATGGTATTATAAATGTAATTGAGATAAATTATTAATTATTAAATATTATAATTTAAAACTAATTTTATTAACATAATATTTATACATTTAAAAATTTTACAATCTATTATTATTTTAAAAGAGATTTATAATTTATATCTTTTTATATGTATAAATTTATATACAAATATATAATATAATTAAGGGGAAATCTGATAATTGGTAATCAACTGTACTTGCACTACTGTAATGATAGTTCGAGTCTATCTTTCTCCATAAAATTTAATACAAATATTTATAAGCTTCGGTTGCTTAAGGGTTAAAGCGTTCGACTGAAGTTCGAAATACAGTGGTTCGACTCCATTCCGAGGCATTTTTATTGTTTAATTATATTAAATATTATATAAGAGCCTGAATAGTTTAATAGGTAAAATGGCTTACTTGTAATAAGTCGTTGGTGGTTCAAGTCCCCCTTTAGGCATATTAAACTAATAAAAGAGTATGTAAAAGATATAAAAACTAATTATAATTATTAATTATATTAATGTTTTGTATATGAGTTATGGTATAATTGGCAATACGTCTTCCTTTGGCGAATAATTTCCTCGTTCGAATCGGGGTAACTCAAAATTGAGTTATATTTTAATATACTAGTATTTAATAAATATCCTATTATTTATATCTTTCTTCAGTTGAAAGTATATGAATAGGAAGTATAACTCAAAAGGTAGAGTGTTTCACTTTTAATGAAACGGTTGAGAGTTCGAATCTCTTTACTTCCTTATAATAATTATTCTTTTTATTAATTTTTTTTTTTATAAGTAGTATATTTAATTAATTAAAGAGCATAGTATAATTGGTAATATAGTGATCTCCAAAATCGTTGTTAGGTGTTCGAGTCGCCTTGCTCTTGGAAATATTTGAATATTTTAAATTTAAAGATAATAAAAAGGGTCCTTAGCTTAATAGGTAGAGTTTCTAATTGTCACTTAGTTGGATACCAGTTCGAATCTGGTAGGTCTCGTTAAATATTACAATAAATTATATTGTAATATTACTTAAAAGAGTAATATTATTTAAATTATAATATACGTCAGACACTATCTTTAAATATATATATTTGTAATACATATGTTAGCTGCAGCAAAATTCATCGGTGCAGGATTAGCTTGTTCAGGTTTAATTGGTGCCGGATTAGGTATCGGTCAAATCTTTGCTTCATTAATCGCTTCTACTGCTAGAAATCCTCAATTAAGAGGACAATTATTCGGTTACGCAATTTTAGGATTCGCCTTAGCCGAAGCTACAGGATTATTCTCATTAATGATTGCTTTCTTATTATTATACTCATAATTTAAAAAATTAATAAATAATTCTAAATATTTAAAATATAATAGATTAAATTAAATTTAGCCCCTCTCCATAATAATATTAATAATTTAATTATTAAAAGAGTGAGATAATTTATTCTTAAAATTTAACGAGTATAGTTAAGTTGGTATAACCTCTACCTTCCAAGTAGATGTGATCAGTTCGAGTCTGATTACTCGTATGTTAAATTTAAAAACAAGTTTTGTAATTTATTTTAAATAAATAAATATTAACCATCAATTTTCAAAAAACAAAATAAATTGTTTCTAATTAAAAGAGGTCTAAACCGACCAAATATTTTTATAAACCTAAAGATATTTATATTATTATAACGGAAAAATATCATAGTTAAAAAAAAATTTTAAGGTGAAAATAAAAAAAAAAGACGTTAAAGTTTTATTATTACCTATTAATAATTAAATTAAAGTATTTTATTAATACTATACACCTTCTCTTATAAAAATATATGAATAATGATGAAAAAAAAAAAGTTGAATTTATTGCAATTAAAGAACTAATTTACAAAATACTCAATTAATCTAAACTAAGTAATGATACACAATTACTTGCAATAACTCTAGTTTGTTAAGAATTAAAAAAAAGATAATAATATTTAATATAAACTTATTACATCTTGATTACAATATTTTATTGTTTAATTTTTTAAATTGCATTTTTCTTATACTTATCACAATAGATTTTATAATCTTCTAAAAAAGATTAATAAAAATTTTTAAAATTTTATTTTAATATCAGGAACATAACCCTCCTAATTATTTTAAATGTTTTCATTATTAACAAATTTATAATGAAATATCTCTTTATTTTTAAACATAAATTGAGATAGCTAATTAAAATTAAAATTTAAATAAAATTAAATTTTATAAAAATCTTAAAAGAGGTAGTATTAGTTTAATTGGTTAAAATGACGTCTTGTGGCGACGATGTTCAGAGTTCAAGTCTCCGATACTACCCTTAAATTTGGCAGTGTGTAGAGAGGTCATATACAGATTTTTTAATCCTAGCTTTTTTATTTGTTTATAGGGGTTTATTATTATTTAACTTTTTAAATTCAAATTTATAACTATTTATTTTTGTTATTCTATCTATTTCCTTTATTCAATTTACCTTTCAGAGTTTTATATTTTTAGTTAGTTTCTTATTTTTATACATTTTTACATTTTTTATTTTGAGTTTTAATTTTTAGGAGGAGGGGGGTTATTTATTAAGAAAACATAATAGATATTATTATTTCCTTTTTAAAATTATTTTAATATTTTATTAATAATAGTATATTCACATATAATACAATTATTGAAATTATTATTATTATTAAAATATCTATTATTGTATAGAATCTTTGAAATTTTCTTCTTAATTCAATGAATTTATATATTCTAGGATATTTTTCTTGTATATTATATTTATTAATTAAATATTCTCCAAATAAAATTGATAATAATGAGATTAATGATAATAATATGAAAATTATAGCTGAAATATTTATAAGGGCAATATTTTGTATAATATTTAAATTTTCAATGTAAGAATAAATATCTTTGATTATATCAAGATCTATAAAATTATCTTTAGAATTTATATAATCTTGAACTTTTTTTAACATATCACTTAAATCTTTATTAAATCCTTTCATTTTATTATCTAATTTTTCTATTTGACTTAATAAACCTTCAGAATTATTTGAAAAGTTATTTATATCATTAATATTGTTTTGAATATCTTGTATTTGAGCTTCGTTTATTTTACTATTTTGGAAAATGCTATTCATTTCATTCTCATTAACTTTAGTAGATATTTCCTCTAACTCAACTCTTATTCTATGATTTCTTTCTTTTTCAAATTCTAATTTTTGTAATAATTCTTGATTTTCATTATTTTTTGTTACGACTTTATATAAATTAAGTGATATATTAATAATAGAAATATATTTTAAGATAGATTGTATTTTTGAGGATTTATTCATATATAAAAAAATATATTTTAAATGGTATAATCATTGTTAAATGGTATTAACCTAAAACTATTTCGTAATAGTTTTAAAAGATATCTAATATCTTAGATATATCTTTTAAAAGAGATAAGTAAATTATACTTTGTATTAAGGATTGAATAACCTTTATTTTAAGAATATAATATCTTTTATTATAGGTTTCTTATACCTATTATTTAATAAAATTTAAATAAATGAAAATTATACTAAAATTATTACAATTCCTTTTCAAATTTCTTGCTTCTATATTTTCTAAATTAGGTGCATCGTATACATATACTAAAATCTTTAAACAATTAATGAAATATAAAATAATTTATATTTTATATAAACCATTAAAAATAATATTTACTAATTTCTTGTATTTATTTAAATTAATTACAGCAATAATTGCTGTATTATCTTTATTTAATGTATCTTTGATCTATTATAATTTTGATATAATTGATGAAGTTAATAACCTAATTAATTCAATTATTAAATGGTTTAAAACTTTATATTCTAGTTGGTTTCCTAATGAAAATATTGAAGATATTCCTGAACCTAAAGATTTTTTAATAAATAAAAAAGAATCTAAAATAATAGAAAAAAGTGTACAACATTCTAAAAATAATTATTGGATAATTCCTTTAATGTTAATTGGATACTGTGCTATTTATTATTTTAATTCTAATATAATAGAAACATTACAACCTATATTAAATAAAACTAATGATATATTACCTGATAAAACAATATCAGTATCTATTGCAGGTATATTTATATATAAAGGATTAGTTTGTGCTATTAGCTATCTTACTGGATATGATTTAAATATTTTTAAAGGTGATGATAATCCTCCTAAATCAGATGAAGAAGAAGTGAACACTCAATTAAATATTAATAATTCAAATGATAATTCCCCTCACTTATTAACTGATAATGAAAGAAGACTATTAGAAAACTATCACAGATCAATAAAAGATCAATGGGAATCTGAAAGAAATGATAATAGATCTTTTTCACCAACTACTACTTTAAATTCTGAAGAACAAGATGAATTTAATGAATTATTTCCTAAAGAAGATGAATTAGAAACTCCTAAAGCATCAACAAGTAAATTACCTAATATTCCTTCAATTAGAAATAATCCTTTTAGATCAGTAAGAAGTATGAGACAAATTGATGATAATTCTATAAAAATTGAAACAATGAAATGGTATAAAAACTTATCTGAATCCACAATTTATATTAAAAATAGAGTTTATAGCTTAGATCTATTAATTTTCAAAAGATCCTCCTATCTGTGTATATTTTTAAAATTTACCTAATTACTATTTATCCCTTTTTTATTTTTCTATTTTACATCTTATTGGAATTCAACCAATAATATTTTGTTTTGAAGACAATTGCTTTAACATTAAGCTACAGATGTTGTAATAAGTTAAATAATTATAAATTACAAGTAAAGAGACTCGAACTCTTAAGTGCAATAAGCATAAATGCCTAAGATTTACCCGGTTACCTTAATTTACGGCATACTTGTTAAGTAAATTTATATAAATATATATATATAAATTATAATTATTAATTAATAGAATTATAATTTTTTTAATTTATCTAATATTAGCATAGGGAGTAGAGTAATCGAAACTCTGTCTGTAAAGTGTAAATTTACTGCTATACCACTCAGCTAACCCCCTAAATAAATAATAGTATTTTACTATAAATTATAAATTTAGAAATAATAATAATTAAATTAATTTTAATTTTACATTGGAGGGGGTTATATACTCTTCGTTTTATTTTTCAGCAGCACCTTCCAGTACGGCTACCTTGCTATGACTTTTGAGATGTTACTCAATTTAATTCGTTGGGTTCAGTTTTTCTTGACAATCACGTTTATAGATTAAATTTGATTATCTATTATTATATATATTACTATTGAGTAATAATATAATCTTAAACTAATACTCATATAAATATTAATTTATACTTTCCATTTAAAATTGAAAATAAGAAAATAAGAACAATACACATCTTCCTTAAAATCAAGCTTCTTCCCAGCGACAGACGGTTAGTTCATCCTGAATGCTTAATTCACCGTTGCGTAATGATCAACGATTACTCGAAATTCCTTTTTCATGTCACCGAGTTTCAGATGACAATTCAACTAATTTAATAGTTAACTTTCTTTATTGATTAGCTCCTCCTATTTCCTTTATTTTCATAAATTAAAAATTAATTTATTTAAGGACAGAATTGCATCACTTTGTAAAAGTTTTTGTGGCACGTCTATAGCCCAGTTCATGAGGGCCATAATGACTTGTCTTAGCCCCAATTAGCATCTTATCAACACTATTATGTATTATGTATAAATTAATACTAGGGATTTCGTCCGTTTACGGATTTAACCAAACTTCTCACGACACGGACTGACGACAGCCATGCAACACCTGTATTCTTACAATGAATAATTTAAAATTAAATTATTTTTTTATAAGAATATACAAGAACTGGTAAGATTTTACGCGGATTATCGTATTAAATAACATGCTTCACTTCGTTTGCTTCAAGACCGACTAATTTTTTTGTTTTCAACTTTGCAGTCTTACTAACAAGGCGGAATGGTCATCGTGTTAACCTCGTTACTAATTATATTAATTTTTTTTTAATAACTACCATTCATCGTTGACTGAGAGAGATAATTAGGTCTCTAATCTAAGTTTCTTATTCTCCCCTTCGTTTCTGAGCGTCAATCTTAAGTAGATAAATAGCTTTAACCTTTAGTACTCCACATTATTATAAGTTGTCAGTCCTAATTAATTATGTTGTTTAGCTTATCCTCTTTTAGATTCTAGTTTAATTTCAAATTTAAACCGCCTACACACCCTTTACGCCTGATTATGACGATTAACGTTTGCGTCTAAGGTCTTACCGAGTCTTCTGGCACCAAATTTAGACGACACTAATAGTAAGATATTATCATTATTTTCTCTTACCTTATCTTAATATTTATTAAGATTTCAGTTAGCTAGTTCACTCTTGCGAGCATTGACTAATATTCTTGACTGCAGGTAATTTTATATTACTTGGGGTATTACACTCCCAATGTGGCCATATGTTCTGTCAAACTTGGCTTTTGATTGAAGACTTGGTAGGCCATTACCTCTACCAACTATCATAATCAAAGTAAATAGAATCCTAAAGCAGAAAATTTCCTTTATTATCTTCTATTTCTGAAGACTAATAGGGTATCTTATTTACTATACTCACCTCTACACCTTATTTCTTAGAATAAATCTAAAATTTACTATCAGAAATAATGATTTGCATGTCTTAAAACTACTGAATAACGTTCAATCGGAACCAAAATTAAATTCTTACTAAAATTTGAACAATTAAATATTTAATTATCTTATTATATATGTTATCACAATATTTTATATCTCTTTTAAAAATTTTTATTGTTTTCAATTATTTTTAATTTATTAATATACGGGCACTGTCGGATTTGAACCGACGACTCTTTTGGAGTACTCGTTTTCAAGACGAGCGCCATAAACCTGACTCGACCAAGTACCCTTCATAGTTTAAAGAATTTATTATAAGACCGAAGGGAATTGAACCCTTATAACATCCATTATGAGCGAATTGCATTGACCAATTATGCTACAGTCTTAAATTTTTTCTTCTTATAAATTTATGAAATATTATTCATTAATTAAAAAATATGTTATTATAATTTTTATTAAAATTAATCTAAATTTAATAATTGAAGAGTTTAGGAATCGAACCTAATGTGGTCAAAGACCAATTCTTTTACAGAGAATCACCATTACCAATCGGATCACCTCTCCTTTAATAAAATTATTATATAATCTTCTTTTAATTTAGGTTTATAACATTATTATTTATATATAAAAATATATATATAATATATTTTTATTAAAGTTTATTTCAGAATATTTAATAAAAAGGAGGGGAGATTAATTAAATTAAAATTTAGTAATATTATTCATGAGTATTAGTTAAAGAGATAGCCCCTGATCCTATTTCTAATACAAATCCTATAGTTAAAACAAAGAAGAAGATTAAACCTATTACAAAACCATAAGTACTTACTTGATATAAAGTAACAGCTAAAGGGAATAATAATAAGATTTCTAAATCAAAAACTAAAAATAACATAGCTACAATATAGAAATGAATTTGGAAAGTAGATCTAGTTTGTCCTTCAATAGCTAAAAACCCACATTCGTAAGCAGAGGCTTTAGCTTCATAAGCATTTTTAGGCGCTAATAATAGATTTAAACCTAATAAAGCTACACCTATGAATGGAACTAATATAAATAATGTCATTATATTATTCATGTTATATTATATTTATCAAATAATATTATTGATAGTAACTGAACACTATTTAAAATTATTGTAGGTTTAATTAAGAATAATAATATACCTAAGGTCAGACTAGATATTAAGAAACTGTGGAAATTATTTAATACTAATTCATTACTTTCTTTAGTATTAATATTTTTATTTACTTTTGTTTCTTCTGTATGTAATACTCTTATTATTTTTATATAATATGAAGCACTTATTACACTAGTTAATATAGCTACTATAGTAATTAAGTAATATTGACTATCAATAGCAGAATATAATACATAATATTTAGAAAAGAAACCAATTAAAGGTGGTACCCCAGCCATTGAGAATAAACAAATTGTTAAACATAAACTTAAAATAGGATTATGGAAGAATTGTCCTTTTAATTGAGATATTATATTAATATCAGAATTAATTAAGTTATTATTAATTAAATAATTTTTATTAATAATATACCCAAATGCTAATAAAATTAAGAATACATTCAAATTTGTTAAACTATATTGAATTATATAGAAATATAAAGCTTCTACTGAACTTGCTGAATTTATTGCTAATGCAATTAAAATAAATCCAACGTGTGATATTGTACTATAAGCTAATAATCTTTTTATTCTTATTTGTGATAATCCAACAACTGTACCTATAATTAAAGATAATAAGGCACTTAATAATAATAAATGTTTAATTTCTACTATTTGATATTTAGCTAAATTTAAGAAAAATAAAGGTAAAAAATTAATATTATCTAATACTAATAAAGAAGTTGATAAATTTAATCCATTAATTATTTCTAATAATAGAAATATTATTGATATTTTAGGCATTATGGTTAACCAAATAGTAATTATAGTTGGACTATTATCATAAACATCCGGAGCCCAATTATGTAAAGGAGCTGCTGCTATTTTAAATAATAAACCTAAGAAAATAAATATAGTTCCTAATGTTATACCAGATGAAACTGAATCCTGGTTTGATAAAGCATGTAAAACAGAACTTAAACTATATAAAGATTCAAAATTAGTAATTCCTGTATATGAGTAA
>JBBPSU010000036.1:10540-20594 GCA_038093755.1 Tylopilus microsporus | reverse complement strand
TTCGTGCAGAATGACTGCCAAACTGCATCGCTCGTTTTTTCCTCATGCTTGCCTCTACAAGCCCCACCTTTCTTGCCGCAAGCCTTAGCAATAACTTATCTCCGGTTCCAACATCCAACCGTGGGTCCAGCTTCAGATCCACCGGAAGTCCTGCAAGAAATGACACGACTGAAAGGGAGAGAAACGGATGTCTTGTCTCCTTTCCGTGCGAAGATATGATCCGATCATCCCGCCCCAGATTACGTGTGGGGATGCGGTCGAGCTCAAGTTGAAGCTAGAGCAAGGAATGTCCACAGGACAAAGCAGGCAAGCCAGGAGGACGTACCTCGTCGATCACGCCTTGCCACCCCCGCATGGTGAAAACGCTCCGATGTCGGCCATAGCCGCCAAGCAACTCATCCGATCCCAATCCATTGAGGAGCACTTTCGCGGGACTCGTATATGGCCTGTATTCCGAGGTCGGATCATCGCGCACACGACCTACTCCCCGTGAGGCAAAATACAGCGCTAATGCAAGACTCTTTCACCAATTATGAGACAACGCCCGGCCGCAAGAATCGATATTGTACGTACGAAGTCCATGACAGTCCTGCTAGGATACATCGTTGCCTCTATGGCTGGTTTCGCAACTTGACTATCCTGTTTCGCCAATTGTGAGGAACGCGCTTTTCCCGGCTATTACTGCATTTACCTCATATGGAATATCTACCTCAACCTTCAAGTGCTTTAACAACCCGCCGGACCAGTTTTGGTAGAAAAACTCACGAAATTCCACGTTCTCCCGGGACAGAGTCTCCTGAGTTCTTCCACCTCTTGAAGACCCGTTATCCTATCTGGAACCATATAGGATGATATATCCCTGCTCCCGGAATCAGCTTCGAGCGTCTTCAAGTGTTGCTTTCTCTTCTTTTTAGGCATTGCTCCAATATTGCCGTCAAGTTGCACCTGTATTTTGCGTGGGTTCTCGAAAGCCACGTTTAACAGGTCGATCGGTTCGTCCAGCGAAATGTGTCTCATCGTAGGAGAATCATTAGCAGCATTATGATGTCTGCGTATGTCTCTACATACCGGTGGGCCAGGAACGCCAGCATAGTGGAGTCAATCCCTCCGCTGAAGAGGACAGCAACCTTTGCATTACTGCCGCCCTCCGGTGCCTTCGGAATATCTTTTACACGCAGCATTACACTTCTATCTAGATGAGAAATGAGCAGTTCCACAGCTTCTAGAAGGGGTGTGGGGAGGGGAATGGCATCAAGGCTCAGTATTCTTGAGAGGTTATCAGGTGGTAATGATCGATTGACTCTGCTGATTACACCCTAGAGTCAGTGAAGATATGAACAGGAACCCCATATTGACTTTTGACATACGAATGGGGTATGTTCGCCACTTTCTCGTGGTAGGACAGCGATATTTTTGTGGAAATTGGTCACAAACTGTAATGACATTTCCATCAGGTTTTGAAGATCAACGATCGGAGCCTCGTACGTTCTCAGGCTCACCAAGTGTATTGAGATCGAAGACAAACACCCCGCCAGTAGAGAGCTCCTCGAGTTCATACGCATTGTCTTCTCCGACAGACACCGACGTTAGAAGGAAGGCAGGTTTGGTCAAAGTAGGTTGATGTATAAGCAGCGATCGCCGACCGAGAGGATCGCGTGCAAAATACAACTTCTTCGATGACCCCTGTGAAGGATCAGGTAACACATAGACGATCAGCTATGTGGCAAACCTGGTAAAACGCAAACGCGTATCTGAACATAATGAGTGGGTTGATGCGCATGCACTCGGAGATGAGGTGAAGGACATACGGTCCTTCGATGCTTCCGACGATCTTCGGGATCGAAAGCGGGTCTGTTGCACGTTGAAAGTATTCAAAGACTTTCCGGCCATCGTTTTCAGTGGAATTTATCTTTGGATGCGTCATTGCTTCAGCCTCGGCGTTGAAAAGCCCATGCGATTAATATCGGCTCCTACCTCCAGACCCTCGAAGACCTAGTACGTAGACCAGGGTTGCGGTAGGGATCAACCAATCACAACTGACTTGCGTACCTCCCCATTCCAACATAGTACATCCCCATTCCCCATATGAGGTTGCACAATTGGTGCAGGACCTCTTAGCCGAAGCTCGGAGGCATAAAACTCCAGGATATGCCCCCTCGGGATCTCGGGCTCGGCACTACAAGCTGCGCTGCGAATTGGAAAACTAATGGATATTGCGTGTCCTGCGTCTGGACCTAGTACACAATAAATTCAGTTTTTAAAGTTCAAGCTGTGTGCCATCATCACTAACCTGAGTGGCATCATCATCATGATCTACCACTGGATCGCAGTGTATGGACCCACCTCGAGCCGCATTTGCGCGCCGTAGTTTGTCCGATATGATACGAAAAGCATCCTCATCAGTAGAGATGTCCTCTTGCTTATAAGACGAGCGCAAGGAACAGTAGATACCGCACATGGAAGAAATAGTGTGTGAGGTGCACACATCCACTGGCAGATTGACGGAGCCCAAGGAACTAACTAAACAAATTTGGGCCTCCTGAGGATTGCAAGTCGGAATGATATATGGGGCCGTGCGCTTTTTAAAAACGCTTCATTTTATTCTTACTATCGTAACAAGCAGTCTGTATTTTACGCCCGCCTGGTTACAATTGCGCTTTGACAAGGGACAAGTAAAATCTATAGTCACACATAGTTAGCATGAACGATACACTTAGGCAGAGTAGGTGCTGGCGGACACATTCCCGCCACGGCCAGTCCAGTTGATGTCTGAGGAGGAGTGAGTAAACATGCGGACAAGCTGGACATCGTCTGAAACGTACGAATATCTTCGCCCTTCTTGAGTTTCGCGTTTTCTTTTCCGGGGAGAACACGGAAGGTGTGTGCACCGAAGTAGTCACGCTTTATATGGCGCCATGGATTCAAAAATGGCATCACGCATACACGAAACACGCACCTGGGCCTGAATGAGGTTAGCAGGGACAATCTCACTCCTGTACCCATCGAAGAAGGCAAGAGCAGTGCTGAAGGCAGGAGTGGGTATTCCCCAGAGGACAGCCTGAGCAACAATACGTCTCCAACCAGGCTGCGCCTTGTGTACAGCTATAAGAAGAGATTAGGTTATCTCGACTTAAAACACGGATTGGATGACCATACCCTTGCTGAAGAAGCCGTCAAAAAGGAGGGATTCGAGTTGCGGGTTTTTCTCATATGCAGCGGCGATATCGCCGAGGAAGACACTCTACTTGCGGGTCAACTGATCATGTTGCACGCGTGCGCGTGACAAATTGACAAACCTTGATGATGCAACCACCTCGCCACATACGGGCAATGCCAGCATAGTTCAGCTTCCAATCCAACTACGCCATAACTTAATGAATTTACTTTTCTAAATAGCAGATGACAAACCTCCTTGGCGGTCTCTCTCATAAGAATGAACCCTTGCGTGTATGAGATGATCTTGGATGCATAGAGAGCCTGCTCGAGATCATCGATGAACTGTTGCTTGTCACCGCGGAAGGGCTCCTTTTGGGGACCAGCAATGACCTTGCTCGCACGCGTTCGCTCGTCCTTGATAGCGGACAGGCAACGTGCGAACACAGCCTCACCGATCAAGGTAACTGCGGGAAGGCATTGTCAAAACGAAACTCAGCATCTTCTTGGGAGTGCGACGTACCAGCGGTGCCAGCGTCGAGAGCAGCGATGGCTGTCCATTTTCCGGTGCCTTTTTGTCCTGCTTGGTCGAGGATCTTTGCGACGAGGGGAACACCATCATCATCATTGAACTTCAAGATATTGGCAGTGATCTCGATGAGGAAGGAATCGAGGACACCCTTGTTCCATTTCTCAAATATATCTGCAATCTCTCGCTCCTCAAGGCCAAGGCCACGCTTGAGGATGTCATAACCTTCGGCGATCAATTGCATGTCACCGTATTCGATACCTGCGAATAGATGGTTTTCAAGAAGGTAGATGAGAAGTGGAATGGTTGATTACCATTGTGTACCATCTTGACGTAGTGGCCAGAACCGGTCTCACCAACCCAGTCACAGCAAGGCTCGCCATTGACCTGAGCAGCAGTAGCCTGGAATATTTCCTTAATGGCGGGCCATGCAGCGTTAGAACCGCCTGGCATGAGGGAAGGGCCGTGTCGGGCACCCTCCTCACCACCGGAGACACCAGATCCAACGAACAAGAGGCCCTTTGCCTCGAGTTCCTTGGTGCGGCGGATGGAGTCGGGGTAGTGTGAGTTACCACCGTCGATGACGATGTCACCGGGATCAAGGTAGGGCTCGAGTTGGGAGATGAAACTGTCGACGGCAGGACCAGCCTTGACGAGGAGGACGATCTTGCGGGGACGCTTGAGCTTAGCGACGAGCTCCTGAATGGAATGTGCGCCTTGGACCTTGGTACCTTTCAAGGAAATGGATGAAGAGAGAGTATATGTGAGATATCATGACATACCCTTGGCCTCGTTGGCGAGGAAATCGTCGACTTTGCTGGTCGTGCGGTTGTACGCGACAACGGTAAATCCTTTGTCGTTCATGTTCAGGATCAAATTTTGACCCTAGATCAGATGATGTTCAAGAAGCTGATTGGACGGGAGGGGCGGGGAGATACGCACCATGACGGCCAAGCCGATAAGGCCGATGTCACCACTGCATCGGTGAGTGATCAGCGGTGAAGGTGGGTGGATGAGATACGTACGTTGGAGCAGCCATTGTGAGGGAGAAGATGGAAGATAAGGAAGAAGGAGCGAAGGGGGTAGATGAAGGGGAGGGAGCGTGAGATATCGACTCCCATCAATGACAGGTTTGCTTTGTCACCTGGCGAGAGAATGCGGTCAAAAATGTCATTCGTTCATCGATTGGCATCGCCCAGCAAGCTTGATCATCGCTATTTATTGTCGCCGACATTACCGCGCCCTAGTAGGCGTCGCAACTGGGCTATTACTAACGCTGACACACGACCGTGTGCCGACCTGGTTTCGAGCATCTCACCAAGCGCTTATGGTCCACCCCTGTCACAAGAATCCGTCCTTCGATCCGGAGCAGACCATCGTCCACCAAGGATGGCTGCTCAAAAAGAGGCGGAAAAAGATGCAGGGTATGCGCCTCCATCTCATGTAACTGTCTCTGTGACCCATCTACCACGCAGGGTTTGCGCGTCGCTATTTCGTCTTGCATCAGTCAGGCACCCTGTCTTACTCACTAGATCCAAAAAGCCCCATCCGTGACAGAATATTCCTTCCTCATGCCGCACTCTCCACCGTCGTCGGCCGCAAGGACATCCATTTAGATTCGAGTACTGCCACTTTTCACATCAAATGTCTGACCTTGGAAGACTTCACAACATGGATGTCCGCTTTCAGGCAAGCAGAACACACAGATCATTCTCTCGTCTTGTGTGAACAATTGCCAGCAGGAAATTCATCGTCACAGACGGCCGCCGGTCTAGTGCGACCAAGCTAGCTCCCAGGCTTACCCATTCTCAATGGAACAAGTCCAGCACCATTGCCGAGGACATTGGCTTGGTATGCACAGGTTATTCTCACTTGCATGCCATGCTCACCGCTCGCAGGCCATTACCGAGCTGGAAAGTGCCATCACAGCGCTGTGCGTCGAGGACTCGTTTAAAAAGGTTACTTCACCCAAGTCCAAGTCGGACAAGGAGAGATCCAACAATGTAGCATCGGTGTTCAGTAAATTCAAAAAGTGTAGGTTCTAGTCTGTATCGGGGGTGACCAACTTCTGAACCGGATTTTCTCTCAACAGCCGGTTCCCATCCCACGCATGAAGATGGCACTTTGATTCGCCCAAGTCCGGATACAAGCACCAACATTCATCTTCAACGTGCTCAAATCGCACTCGAGTCCCTCAAGTCCCAACACGCTGCTCTTCTGGGGTCATTCAGCGCGGTGCAACAAGACGATGCACTGCCATCGGCGATGCGTGGATCCCCGCCACCCAAGATTGCTGAAGATAGAACAGACCAGCCTCTTTCTGCATCTACTTTCTCAGTTTCATCGAACCACCAGTCGAAGAGAATATCATCCATGACGGATCTGAGTGACAGTGCGCCTGTTGAATGGTTCGACGCGGAAGATCACTTCGGAGAAGAATTTTTGCTCGAGGATCCAACACCCGAAGACGAGAAAGCACCGCCCGTATTGCAGTCCCTGGATCCGAGCCTGAATGAATATGAAAGTGCATCTAGCGACGAAGAGGACAAGATTCCTTCGAAAATCAACCAAGATGATGATTCATCTGTACTTTCGCGTCAAGTGGCTAGGAGAACTCACCTTCCTTCAGGGCCCATAGGTGACGAAGGTAGTTTGTTTGCTATGCTTAAGAAGAATGTCGGCAAAGTATGTTTTTCGTTCACCCCACTCCTAGTAGGAGTCGAGATCTTCCTTTAGGATTTATCAACCATAGCATTCCCCGTGTCTTTCAATGAGCCTTTGACTCTCTTGCAACGAACAGCCGAGGAATTGGAATACCATGGATTACTGCAACAGGCAGCTGAAACCATTGAGCCAGCCGAGCGAATGTGTTATGTTGCAGCGTTTGCTATATCTGGTTATGCGCACACGAGACATCGCTCTGGAAGGAAGGGCTTGTAAGTGGTACCTGTTATGTATGGGAAGTTATGTTGAAGTTCTTGTCAGCAATCCGATGCTTGCCGAAACATTCGAAGACGTTCGCATGAAATTTATCGCGGAAAAGGTTTCGCACAATCCGGTCGTCATCGCTTACCACGCTGAGGGTAATGGATGGGAACTTCATGGCACGTCTGCTGGGAAGACCAAGTTTTGGGGTTAGTCGCCGCAGTCCCTCGCTTTTATATGAAGTATTAAACTCACGCTCACTGTAGGCAAGAGCTTGGAAATAATCCCTTTAGGCACAATGCAACTCAGGATAGGGAATGACCGATATGAATGGTAAAAAAGTCACCATGTGCCAGTCATAATGTTAATTCGACCGTTGCAGGAACAAACCATCATCTTTCATGCGAAACATAATGATGGGAACCAAGTATCTCGAACACTGCGGTAAAATGACGATCAAAAACACGGCCAGCGGAGCCAGCTGTGTCGTTGACTTCAAGCAAACAGGCTACTGGGGTGCCTCTAATGAAGTTGCCGGTGTCGTTTTGTCAGGGTCCGGGGACGTGTGCGCTCGCATTGAGGGCAAGTGGGACGACCAGATCGTTCTCGCTCTTGATTCATCTCACTTTCGCGTACTTTGGCGTGTAACGCCATTCCCGAAAGAAACGATGGAATACTACGGGTTTACAGCATTCGGGATCACTTTGAATGAGATCACTAGCGACTTGGAGGGCAAGCTCCCACCCACTGACTCAAGATACAGACCAGACCTGCGGGCGCTCGAAGAAGGGGACGTCGATGAGGCAGAGGCACAGAAGACGGGTCTGGAGGAATTACAAAGAGAAAGACGAAGACGCGGAGCAGACCGAATCCCTCGGTGGTTTGAGCAGGATGGCGAGGAATGGAGATACAAAGGTGGCTACTGGGAAGAGAGAGCGACAGGATGGAGGGATGCCTCAGTAGAACCTCTTTGGTGATAATTGACCATAGAATCCACGTACTAGATCGGTTGTCAGGGGAATACCAAATAGGGAAACTGCCTGGTCCAGGGACACAAGCCTGCCAGTGAGCGGCCGAACAGTGGACAACTTGAACGGCGACCATGCTGGTCACCTTCCAACGAGGTGCGTCGCATTCAAGATGCGTTCTGAAACGTTGTCTCGCAACGCATGCCCCGGTCGTCGAGAAGGACTGCTCTACCATCGTACCTCCTTATGCCAAACTACTCGAGAAGCTAGAATGTGTACGAAAATTACTCAACAACAGGCCACTGACGCTGGCAGAGAAGATCTTGTACAGCCACCTGGTTGATCCAGAGAAGAGTTTGTCTCGTGGCGGAAAAATCAGAGGCGAAGCCTACCTACAGCTCGACCCACAACGCGTAGCAATGCAGGATGCATCGGCACAGTTGAGTCCTTCATTGATTCTTTTAATCGACCTTCTCAAGGAGTACCAGGATGGCTTTGTGAGTCCCGCTGAATGCGCGAGCTCTTCTGCACGTTTACACAGCCTCAGATTGCAATTCATGAGCGCTGGCCTCTCTCAATGCGCTGTGCCCACAAGCATCCATTGTGATCATCTCATCCAAGCAGTCGATGGCGCAGCATCAGATCTTCAGGTGATTGCTCTCCCCGTCCGTGAAGCCGCGTGACTCATACATCCATGTAGCGGTCTGTTGTTTCTAACAAAGAAGTTTTCGACTTCCTTGAAAGTGCTGCTCGAAAGTATGGTATCGAATTCTGGAAGCCTGGGTCGGGCATCATACACCAGATCGTACTCGAAAATTACGCCGCTCCTGGGATGCTCATGTACTTCTATTCTTTGTGGCGTATGCAACGACTGATTGCTTGTACCATATAGGCTGGGTACTGGTATGTAAAGAAACCATTGAGTGCATGCGGGAACAGTAATATTATTCTACAGACTCTCATACTCCAAACGCCGGAGGACTCGGCCTGCTTGCTATTGGTGTTGGCGGCGCAGACGCTGTGGATGCCATGACTGGCACACCTTGGGAATTGAAAGCGCCCCATGTAGTTGGTAAAATATTCATGGTGTCCGGACAACTTTCTGCTTCATCGTATTCGCAGGCATCCATCTTACTGGCCAGCTTAATGGCTGGGCGACTCCCAAGGATTTGATCTTGCATCTAGCAGGAAAGCTCACTGTCAGGGTACGTTTACTTTATTACACATAGGAATGTCCTTCAATTTGGCTTGTAGGGCGGCACGGGACGCATCCTAGAATACTTTGGCCCGGGGGTTGCCACTCAGTCATGTACAGGTACGTTGAACGTTATGCAACTACACTGCTCAGGATTTGGAGCCTCATAGGACTGGCCACTGTGGCGAACATGGGAGCCGAGGTGGGTGCAACGACTTCAACTTTCCTTTACACAAAAAATATGCGCGCATACCTTCACGCGACGGGCCGTGGTCAAGTCGCTCGTGCCGCCGATAAAGCTGCCAAAACAGGGTTCTTGAATGCTGATGAAGGCGCTGAATACGATGAAGTGATCGAGATCGTATGTCCTCATCATGGCAGTATCCTTCCTTACTTGAACTTTCTTCACTCAGAACTTGTCGGATTTAGAGCCCATGATCAATGGACCGTTCACTCCCGATTTAGCCACACCGTTATCCAAGTTCGGACAGTTCGTCCGGGAGAACGGTTGGAAAGACGAGGTTTCTGCCAGCCTGATTGGATCTTGCACCAATAGCTCCTATGAGGACTTAGTAAGCTTTCCTCACGAAGCCCGGAGACCTTTCCATTGACATCCTGAAGACCAGGGTTGCTGAGATCGCGAAACAAGCAAAAAGTGCTGGATTGGTTGCCAAAGTTCCTTTCCTTTGCACACCCGGTTCTGAACAGATTCGTGCGACCATGGAACGTGATGGGATCACAGGTACTTTAGAGGACGTTGGTGTTGTCGTTCTTGCAAATGCTTGTGGTCCCTGTATTGGTCAGGTACGTTTCACTTTTCACTTCAGAAGTATTGCTAATGTCCTGTTCCAGTGGAAACGAGAAGACTCGAAGGGTGAAGAGAATGGTAAGCAATATTTCGACGAATATGCGAGCGTGTATCGATGCTCACGCTGTTCATGTAAATTCCAGCTATTCTGACGTCATTTAACCGGTCAGTCGACTACTCATCTCCGGAAATCCTTCTGAATAAAGCTCTACAGTAACTTCAAGTCGCGCAATGACGGAAATCGCTATACCATGAACTTTCTGGCTTCTCCTACTGTCGTTACAGCCATGGCTTTCTCGGGAAATTTGACGTTCAACCCCATCACTGATGCTATTAGCTTGCCAAACGGACAATTCTTCAAGTTCTGCCCGCCGTCTGGGCAGGACCTCCCTACGGAGGGATTCGCACCAGGAAACACGAATTACTACCCCAGTCCCAATCCGGAGCCTCAGCCAGAAACGCAGGTCATCATTAGT